>CABFOW010001345.1:68222-118074 GCA_902141385.1 Timema californicum | reverse complement strand
ATATATATATATATATATATATTGCATTTCGCACTTGAAAACAGCAAAATTGATATTAATGCGATAGTCCTTTTGAATTAAGAACTAATATATTATCACTTTGTTTCAAAAAAATAGCAGGATGGCTCAAATTGTCTTAAGTGCCAATGTTTTCTAATGGAAGCCACATAAAACCACATCAAGATTTGATGGCTGTTCTGAGCTGTATGACCTACCTCAATAGTAGTAGGATTTTTTAAAAGAATTGACATCTTAAAATACTAATTTTATTACCAGACTCTTAACGTAAAGTAAGTTTTTAGTAGGTAGAAAGGCATTCCAGGACATATTTACTAACATAACCTCAATATAACTGATATTGTGGATAAACATAATCACGTGAAGAGCTTTAAGCCTCCCAGCTTCAAGTTTTTGATCGGTTATTTGCGATCAGATGAAAAAAGAATGGGACACCTAACACTAATATTATATGCATGGTATATAAAAACTAATCACATCATCTGAAAATACGGATTTTGTCCGATAAGAAGACATTCCCGAATTTATTATAAACATTGTCAAGCGCTAAAATTAGACTAATACAATATTACTGAAATGTTTACTCTCTACATAGAGTCATATATAAATAAAAGTACAAGCTTAGTGAAGAAACTCACGCTTCTTATTATATGACAAAAATACTTTTTAATAGGGATAGTTAAATTTTTCCAGAGGGAAAGTTTTCATTTATCAATATTTTACTTTACATCTCGGCTACATTAGATAGGAAAAGAACCAAATAAATATTAAAATTTATATTTAATGTAAGTAAATGATTTCGTGTCAAAAATGTCGCATTTTTTGAAAATGTATATAATCTATGATACGGAGATTAAATACGATATTTTGTTTGTAGAGCTTGTATGAATGCCAATAATCCTGGTAAATGTATTTGTGCTTACTACTCACTTGTCTTCGATGATGTACTTGTCGTTCTGGTTCTCTACACAGTGTCCCTTGGTCTCTACGAGGCTAGTGTTTATACTGATGAGATGAGGAACACCGGACTGGAACCAGCGTCCCGACCACTGAATAGGGAACTGGCAACCTCCTGGAACAAGGAACAACATGTGGTCAGTTGGAGGAAAACTGGACTGGAACTAACATGGTTTGTAGGAACACCGGGCTGGAACCAGCGTCCCGACCACTGAATAGGGAACTGGCAACCTCCTGGAACAAGGAACAACATGTGGTCAGTTGGAGGAAAACTTGACTGGAACTAACATGGTTTGTAGGAACACCGGACTGGCAACCTCCTGGAACAAGGGACAACATGTGGTCAGTTGGAGGAAAACTTGACTGGAAATAACATGGTTTGGAGGAACACCGGACTGGAACCACAGATAAAAATAATACATGCATAATATAATGAAATTTTACAGTCTCTTTAAAATTTTATTTGCAATCAATTTGAGACTTCCAAAATAGTGTGAATTTTAATGTGCACTGTGATGGTAATTATGTAGAAGTTTCACTCATTCATTGGTTTGCTGCGGTTTTGTGTAAATTTTGTATATATTGTTTGGATCCAATATTCTTTAAATTAGTTAAATAAAAATAAATAGTATGGTCTTTTTAAGTTTATTATATTAAATAACTTATGCATATATAATTTATTCATAGGCCTACATAATTCATAAAATTATATTAAAAACCTATTCTTAAAATATTTTTCACATTTATTTTTAAGACTTAAGTTGACTTTGTAAGAAATTAAAATTATTTTCACTTCTAGAAAGATTTACCCCTGATATTTAAAGTTACTAATTATTTTCATCCTCAACATAATAATTAAATTCACAAAGTACAAAATAAAATGTAGCCTGCATGTTTTATTAAATTCTAGATATATTGAAATAAATACTTTTAAAAACAAAACAATTAATACCGCAATATGAAAAACTGACAAAAAAATAAGCGTAAGAGAATAATGTAATTTTTTAAACAAAAAAATATACATTTCTATTCACAACACAGTCTCTCTCTATTTTTCCATACAGGCTCAAAAAAAATGTATTTTTGCACGGAGGAATGTTGTGTATTGAGAAGAGAACTGAATTAAATTTACATCAGTCAAAACACGGACGAATCATATTCGGGTAGGAACTGTTTTGCCGCCGAGGGGGATTGAGGAGGAGCAGACTAAAATAATGTAATCATCTCGTACTAGACGTGCTCTCATTGATTTTTATCTTTCTATGTGACACCAAAAATTATTTATTTTCAAAGGTTACTCTTTTAAAAAAACGCGCTTGGTGTATATAAATTAATATCGTATAACTGAATATCGTGTGGATATTGTATCATAGTGAGTAAACTGTATTGATTACTATTTAGCAGACTGATGTATTGTAAGCATGAGCACTACCGAGGTTTTATATTCAACATAACTTTTGTTGATCGCGTCTTGTTATAAGTTAACAAATGGCACGACAATATATTTTTATCTTGGGTAGATGTTGGGGGGGAGGGGGGGAAAGATCAAATGTATCTAAGCTATTGTAAAATTAATAATATTTAGCACCGCGTCTTACTACCCATTCGGGTTATACGCTTTAAGTTATAATTACTCTAATGGATTAGGAATTGGGAAGGTTGAATTAGAGGAAATTAACCCGCATTTTGCGTGGAGGGAGAGTGGAAAACCATTTAGTAAAAACCACCCCAGTTCACCCGACCGAGATTCGAACCTCGATCTCCCCGTTTTCAGCAGTAGAGCTCAACAAGACAAGCGCGTTAGCCAACTACGCCACCGAGACGGGTATCTAAGATATTGTTTATTTCTTGGGTGCAAAGATACAAGTTTGTTCGAATCCCGAATGTACCAATGAGATTCTTTATTCCCTCAAACTTCCAATGCCACAACTTCTTAGATGTGTGTAAAAGTCATATGTCATGTTGAACGGTAGATATTACATCCATCAACAGATATGATAAAATGTCATGATTTAAATAAACCACTTATCTTCTATAGTATATTTGTCGTAATTTGTTCTACTCTAGAGTTTAAACTAGTGTGAAGCTTGTGTTTCCCATTTTTTTTAAAGGTTTTTTATATATCATTTTTAGTGTGAATAAAATTAATTAGCACATATGTTCTCTTCATTTTATATTTACTATTAAAATATATAACTGAGCATGGGCACCAAGACCAGTAAATTATATTTAGCACTTCAGCCTCACATATTTCCCCACTCATGCTTTAATTTGGTTTAATAAATGGTGGATAATCCAAACCAAAGAAGCTATTTTATTTATATTGTTCCTCCATTCTCGAGTTAAGTTTATAAACTATGTTATTTATTTATAAAGTTCCTCTACGCTTAAGCTACGTTTATAAACTATGTTATTTATTTATAATGTTCCTCCAGGCTTAAGCTACGTTTAGAAAAAATTATGTTTACTTATAATGTTCCTCCACGCTTTGGTTACGTTTAGAAACTATGTTATTTATTTATAAAGTTCCTCTACGCTTAAGCAACGTTTAGAAAATATGTTATTTATTTATAAAGTTCCTCTACGCTTAAGCTACGTTTATAAACTATGTTATTTATTTATAAAGTTCCTCTACGCTTAAGCTACGTTTATAAACTATGTTATTTATTTATAAAGTTTCTCTATGCTTAAGCAACGTTTATAAACTATGTTATTTATTTATAAAGTTCCTCCAGGCTTAAGCTACGTTTAGAAAAACTATGTTTACTTATAATGTCCCTCCACGCTTTGGTTACGTTTATAAACAATGTTATTTGTTTATAATATTCCTCCAGGCTTTAGTTACGTTTAGAAACAATGTTATTTATTTATAATATTCCTCCAGGCTTTGGTTACGTTTATAAACAATGTTATTAGTTTATAATATTCCTCCAGGCTTTAGTTACGTTTAGAAACAATGTTATTTATTTATAATATTCCTCCAGGCTTTAGTTACGTTTAGAAACACATGTATTTATCTGTAATGTTCCCCCCACGCTTCCAGTTTGGAGCTCAAACACAATTCATACAAAGAGACTAGGCTGCATTTTTAAACATGACTATAACCAACTTTTTCTACGACTAGCTTTATAAATACTTTTGTGCGCATAGTTCTACTTATACTTTCATCAGGTGTAGGCTATGAATAATATACAAAATAAAATTATTTATGAACTATTTTGAGAATACAGTTTTCTTCTCGTTTGGATCAAAATAAAAATATACAGTCAATATTATTATTTTCTTAGTCAGATGATTTACTACATTAATATTTATGCATTGTGTTTAACAAACAAACCAAATGTAGTCATCGGTTGTCTTCGACACTGACATTATCAATTGAATCTTAGGACGCGTATAATACACTCCGACACTCTAGTAAACCCACTTCGGTGGTCGCATGGTCTAACGCGCTACTCTCGCAGCAGGCTAGACTGCCGGTGACGGGGAGATAGAGGCTCAAATTTCATTCAGGTGTACTGAGGCACTACACCTCTAAGTAAATTCGGGTACACTTCCTATAAATATTACCTTCCAAATCCCTAAAATCAATAGTGCAATTAGTACTCAAACGTATAACTTGAATGAGTAGAAAAAAGTGGTGCTAAAAACATTTTCGAAGGCCATATTACAATAAGCATGTTTGAGATATAAAGCACCAACATTCACTCTGAGCGTGACTGGAAAACGTGGTGGAAAGACCCGTAAGTGGACTTGACCTAAGGTTGGTCTAATCGGTTTTACCGGTGATGGGGAAGTTGAGGATTTAATTCCGGGTGGATTTACTCGGGGGGTATTAAATGGTTTCCCCCTTTCTCTACAAGCAAATACAGGTGTTTTTTCTCTCAAATATAGTTTCCTTATGCCTGTAAATATGCGGACTGGTAGTAAGATGAAGTGCCAAAATATAGTAGATGGTAAGCCATCCCGTTTAGACATAAACTTGCACCTCCAGAGTAAAGACCTCTCCGCTAGATTGGGCCTGGTGTGTTGGCCACGCCCACCTCACACCCTCAACCTCCACACGTGCGCAAGAAGGGACTAAGTGGAATCAAGCGTGTCCGACATACTGGAGAGATTGAGGCTGGTCAGGATGAAGAGGCTGGATCCGAAACAAGATCAATACTCAGACTACCCCCTCTACCCCGTTCCCCGTATCTTCCATGGGGTGTTAAGAGGGAGGAGTGCGTGTTGAATTACTACCGCTTGGATAAAGAGCCAGTGAGATCGCGGGCTTTTGCAAACAATATGAAAATATCCGTCCCGATGTGCATTCCGTACGAGGATCACGTGGACAGCCTGCTAGTTCGGACTCTGTCAAAACATTGACATGTAATAGTGTATCCGCTCTCTCCCACACGGAGCCTAGTTTCATAATACACAGCTTAGAAACGTTTCAATCAACCCAAACAATTAAAAATGTCGGATAAACTCTCATATTCCCTAAAGTAGTCAGGAGAAGAGAACATTAACACACTATACTATCCTTATCAATAGGAGGACTACCTTTATCTTTAATTTCTCACATGGAGAGTATTGTAATTGTAAAAACTCTCGACCTCAAGATTATGAATTATCCTTACCTTTTAATATATCAGTCTCCATGTATGTCTATCTGTCTGTCCGTCTAAGATACAGGATGTTTCCCTCACACTCGGCTCCTGAGTGCTTATCATACACCATTTACTTCCATTTTAAGGGAAACTCGGAGACCGAGAACGAGCGAAACACCCTGTATAACAATTTGATTAAAATTGTATATCCAAAGAAAATCTCGTTTGAATATCAAAATAATATATTTCACAGAGAAAATTTTATCATGGGGTAGTTCACTGCTAAAATATTTTTTTTAATGTTCTTCCTAACTTTAATAGACTAGCTGAGAAGATTGGTCCTAATGTGTTGTACCACTTAATTTTAACGTGCTCCACATCTTAATATCTATCCGGGATATCCATATATTTACAATATTGGGAGTAGGGAGTAGCATGGTAAAGGAGGGAAGGGGGGGGGAGTAGGGATGGGTTAGAGGGAGAAACCATTCAGAATAACTCCCTATGCCTCGATGGAACTGACACTTGTGGCCAGCACGACCATCGGTACAGGTCTTTGGAAGATTTAGGGCTGGCTGCATAAACCATAATCAGGGACTTGATCAGAGATCATATGTAAGTATATCGTAAATAATTTGCTCAAACCTCATTTTCAGGCACCAATAGGAGGTCATTGTCGATCAAATTTATGGTCATTTCTAACCAACCAACTCCCTCTCGTTAACCGTTGGATTCTCTAATCATCTTGTTGTCGGGAAACACAACCTATAAGCTTAAATAGCTGAGTTAGTATTAGCGTTATTTAAGTGCTTAATAAAAGTAAAATGTGTGTTTTGTGTATTTAATTTGAGTGCGGATTATTTTAAGGGATTGTAGTGTGAATCATGGCAACTTCAGATTAAGTTTTTCAACTATACATTGAAGTTGTAGTGAATGGCAACGATCAAAAGCAGTTACAGGAAATAAACTAATGTGTATTTTATCATTACATAAATAATATTTTAGCATAGGTTTATACTGAGACCATTTTATTGTGTATAGTTATCAATTATTACACTACAAAATTATTTTAAAAATAGATTTTCCCAAAAGACGTGCCTAAAATTGCCATTTTTATAAATGGATTAAAAATATCAGGCAGACTAGGCTAACAGAGACAAAGTTAATACATCATAGATTACCTTATTAAAAATTAAGGTCATTTAATCGTAAGCATTTTCAAATACAGTCATTGCCATATTTGTTTTACTTGACTATGTGATTAAATCTATGTTCAGGTATTCGTAGATTTGGAGCCCTAATTAACTTTGTTGCAACACAAACTTTTCTTGATCTAGTATTGAGTTGGTATCTAGTATTGGATCTAGTATTGAGTTGGTATCTAGTATTGGATCTAGTATTGAGCTGGTATCACTATGATATTCGTGCAGCCATCGCTTAATATTTATACAATGACAAGTAGCGTATTAATGTGTAGCCTAACATCTAGTAATGAATGATATCCAATCCAAAAATATTTAAAATAGTTTATGAAATTAACATTATTAACATTAACTGTAAAACCTCCCTTTGTGGCCCGACAGTTTCCAATCTAACAACTGACTCCCGTGGAATTGGGGGGCTTATATGACTTTGGATGGCTACCGGCTACCCCCGAGCATATGGTGTTATGGAATGAGCATTTCGTGGGAGAAGAGGGCTTGTGGATTATTTACAAGGCAGAGTACAAAGGGTTATATTTAATTAAGTGAAAATACCAGTTTACAATGAAATGGGTACATCGGACATACTGAACTGAACGAGGGAACGTGTGTGAATCTCCCGAGGGGCCCAGTTCGACCCTAAGAGACGAAGCCGTCAGACAGTGGTTTTTCTAGCTTTACCTAGGTTCGTTGTTTATCGAATGAATCTGCCCACGTTAAATCTGGGACTTGCAGATTTTAGTATATACAATAAAAGAGCAAGGTCTAAATTCACACGCGATGACTCACAACAGGATGTGATACAATGCAAGGAAATGTAAAAGTGTGGGTGAACATCTTGCTAAATGAAACTTTTAAAACAGCACATAACAAAACACAATTTATTGCCTTTAGTAAATATCGATAGAAGTATTTTAATGTTATTACATTTTTAAAGGGGGGAAGTAGCCTAAATGGCACCACTTTTTAAAAATAAACGTTTAAAATCCAAATGACTCATAGGTTAACTAAAATGAATATCACAACATAAATGTGGCTGTGCAAAATATTCAAGTTCAATCGTTCAACAAAGTTCAACAAACAGTATTTTATCTTTTATCGTTTTAATATTAATTCAAATGCAATATTTTTGAGAATCTGATCATCCTTACACTGTAAAAGTGACTTTTAAAATGATGAAAATGCATTAACATGTATATTTCAATGAAAACTATACTTATTTCCAAAATTATGATAACCGAGAAATGGACTAATTTAACCATAGCAGAGGGAGCTTGTCTATTTTGTAGGCTTACAGAACAGACTTTAAACACAGTTATATGCCAATCGGCTTTATGTTTAGCCTAAATGTACTTTAAATTCCTTAATATACTCACCAAGAGTTATTTATATATAACAGTGATTTCCCCTAAAAAAAAAAGTGTGTTTAAGAGGAGTCAGGTTAACTATTTATCCATAGGGGTACCCGTATCCATGAACATAAAGTAATATTTTCAGAAATGTGGAGGTACCTCGTTAACTTTTTGACAAAAAAAAAGCAAAATGTTGTAGGCAACTAATACGCAACTAATTATCCGTCAAATAACTGTGCTTTATAATATACCTGTACAACGGTGGCGTGACGTGGACAGTTTCCAAGGCAATCAGAGCTTGTTCAATCTGTGCGTGTGATATTTTATCTCCCTCAGCATCCCCGTTTGATAAATCATACATAGGTTCTGCTTTACATACCTCACATTGGAATGTATGGCCGTTGATACCTATTCAACGAGTGTGCTACTAATAATGAAAACATGTCAAAGGATTAGTTTCATCTAACTCTGCTTACACTGGCATCACACCACGCTACACCAATGCTGTATAATACATGACTGAATTCAAACAGTTTGTCAAGCACACCTGAAATTTAACGTCATTAAAAAAAGTATCTTAATACAAACAAAATATAACAGCACATGGTTGAATATAAACTAATCAATAAACTACCTTTAATATTATTATTATTAGCACCGCGTCTTACTACCCATTCGGGTTATACGCACATAATAATAATAATAATAATAATAATAATATTTAGCACCACGTCTTACTACCCGTTCGGGCTATACGCTTTAAGTACTCATTACTTCAGTGGATTAGGAATTGGGAAGGTTGAATTAGAGAAAGTGAACCCGCATTTGCGTGGAGGAAGAGTGGAAAGCCATTTAGGAGAAAAAAACTCAATTCACCCGACCGAGATTCGAATATCGATCTCCCCGTCCTCAGTAGTCGAGCTTCAACACGGCAAGCGCGTTAGCCAACTACGCCACCGAGGCGGGTTATACGCACTTACGCTAATTTGTAATGGTAGGGTGATTGTGAGATGAAATGGAGGACTTACAGTTTAACGTAGAATCCAAACCACGGTGGAGGCCTGGCATTACCTCTAAGCCTTTCAAATGTTAACAATATAAGTTTTCATCATAATTTTAACATAAATTTAATAACATTTGAAGCAATTCAATGATACGTGAGATTGAAATTATTGTTTACTTCAAACCATAACATTTGTGTATTAAATCAGTTCATAGTACCCCCCCCCCCTCCTCATTCCCCTTCATAGTCCACCCTAAGTATGCTTGGACGCTGCGCGCGCATCACTTGTACACTACTTGGATCGTGTCAACAATTCAACCCAGCCCACTTGGAAGGGGAGGTTATATCCAAATTGAGTAAGATGGTGGCCAACTTACTTGGATCCAAGTCGAACTTTGATGAGATTCAAAATGGCGTAGTCTCAAAACACGGAGAGGGAACTCCGTAAAAGAAATAATATAAACATAATTAAATGGACGTATAGGCAAAATGTAAGGTTCATTGAACTAAATGAGGCAGAGGGAGTGTCATGGAATATAACCAAGAGCAAATAATGCATATCTCATGCTATTATCCAGTTTTATTTTTTCACTGCCTCTTAGCAACTATTCAGGATATACACTCAAGTTATTGCATTTTTTGTTTTACAAGTCCTAGTAGTTCATCAACTTGAACAGTAGTGAATCATAGATGAAAGTGTCATCTTCAACCACTGCTTCGAAAAGGAAATTTGAGGAAGCCATAAGAGCCTTATTGGCACCCGCTGTAACGGGCAAAAAGGAGGGGGGTGGGGGGAGAGAGAATTTGATACTGTAATGCTAAGGGAAGTATTGTTAAAAGTGATAGTTAATATATTTTAGTGATAATATTATTAATACTTAGAAAATAATAATTATTTCCAAATACTTTGAAAAACGTGACTTTCACACAGCGTTGGTATTGTTGATAGCATCTTCTAGCTTCTGCTAGCTGTCAGGTAGCACCAAAACAGCCATAAACAGCCTATAGAGGCGGCTATAACCATAATTATTAAACATCATAAATTGTCTATTTGATCCAACCTAAAGAAGAAGAGAGTCGAATGTGTAGACGACCAGCGCCCGTTTGCCGGCGAAAGGGAAGTCATGGTTTTAGTCACAATCGACTGTACTGAGGGTGGATTTTCTAAATAGTTTTAATGCAGGTATAAAATGTTATCTTCATTATCCATATCCCACTAGCGTAATTAAATCGATGAGTGGAAAAAGTATAAAATTACATTTTACCTAGCTATCTGTAAAAAAAAACGTTTAATGACAAAACTATAAGTTTTATCGAAAAGGTTACCATTAGGCAATTGTAGTTCTAGTCAATAAGTATTCAATTCCAAAATATCAAAGTGAAATTCTCAATAGCTATTAATAATTAAAGTGTTTGGAATTTTATCCATTTTCCACTAAATGCTTTTACAACAGGTAAATAGTTAACTAATTACTGTTTTATATAAAAATAAAATATTAGTGAGTCAAATAATAAAAATAATAATTATTATTTAAATTTATTAATTTTTTAAGTTGGCAGCAGCTGCGCACTATGACTGACAAAGTAATGGCAGTAGCAATATGGAGACCCACAGATGCAGTCAGTAGCGGGCTCTAGTCCTCTGCTCTCATGGTTTCATTAAATTTAATATTCGACAAAGAGACGCTACTTGATTATTTTGTATAGTGGCGGTCTTTCTTCTAAAAAGTATTTTCTTTACAATAACAAAACGTAGGATTTATACGGTGTTGGAAAGATAATATTATGCTATCATAGTTTTAATTGCATTTTATTTTTTGTGTTGCGAAAACTAAGAACTTATTTTCAGTATTTCATACTTAATTAGTTTAGTCCAGTTTGGAACACGTCTCTCTACCGCGTCACACGTGCAACGACAGGGAAAATGAATGCTCCAATGTTATTAATATCAGTTTAACAACCCCACTGTTGAGTAGATAAAGGTTAACATTCCAAGAATCTTATCCTTTTCCTACTCAAAGAACCTTCAAGGCCGATTTTAAAAATGATAAGGGATCAAAATATTCACTTTATTCATTCATTTGATAGCTTGTAAAAAAACCTACAATATGGCTATTTCGGTTTAATCTGCCATACTTATGGAAAGTTATCCTTTTTCCACTCACCGATTCACTTGGTATATAGGTTTTCAACCCAAATGGATCGCGAGACACTTAGAGTCAAATTTATTGACATAATTTTAAGACCAGGATTATCACTTGATATAAAAAGGTATACTTTTATGCACCTCAAACGTGACCAAAAAAGTGACAAATTGAAAAAACCAAATAAAAACAAGAGCATCGATACAATGTGTGCCTTCGCCTCTAACAACCTCTTTTTTTCCCTAACAACGCATCATCCCCGCATGTAAGTTTATAGGTGTACCACTGAGCTCATTGGGCTAATTATCTGAGTTCTAAATGGACATCATTTCCTATGACAGTTGATATTTATAGTTTTAAAGTTTCTATGAAAATTAAATGTGCACGAAATGAATATATGGAAATCAAATCAATAAAAAGATAGTTATATTCCAGATTAAAAAAATAGAAGCCATTTAGAAATGTGGTTTCTTAAAATCAGGATATAAACTTTTTTTAAAATAAATTACCTCCCTGATTCCACAGCAAGGGATTTTTGTTTTCTAAAGTACATATAGAAGGTTTTATGTTGTTTTGAAAATAAAAGGCTGCACAAGTATTGCTTTGTATTAATATACTGTTTATCTAAGATGTTATATTTTTTTTAAACTATCCCCTATAGAGGAGGACAGAGCTCTGAGAAAGAGGGTGGTCAGGGTGCAACAACTACCCGAGCTAACAACATGAACTTTTATAGAAACTACCAACCAAGGCAGACACATCTGAAAATAAACCCCGTCCCTCATATTTTGCAAACAAGGCACCCGGTAAATATAATAAACACCGTGGTGTGATGATATTTCCCGAGAAGTAAAGTACATACATTCTTATTCCACGTAGGGAGCTCTTCATTGTACATCTATTGAACTCCCTTCATTGTGGCAAGTATTTTATACTTAGCCGAGGACAATGGTCAGACAGAGAACAATAAGGAGACAGCGCTCCAGTGGCCACACTAGGAAACATGGTAGGGAGGTTAAAGAGGGACAGAAACAATGCAACATCAATGAATGGATACAAAACCACAAACTGGTAGCTAAAACAAATGAGGCATGCCAAAGTCCAAACCCGACCACAATTACAATCCACCCTCACCTCACCACCCCTCACAAAAACACACGTACATACAATCATACACATATACACATACATACAATCATACAGCCTCCCACGGACACACGTAAATTTTAAAACAAGAGTTTTATATTTTTAGTAACTGTAAACGAATGAAAGGAATGGTCAGGAAAAAATAATGTTATGGGATTGCAAATACAAAGTAGGCATATTCGTTCACCTATGAACTTTTGTTTGGGAAACAATGTTAGACTAGAATTTATTTGTATTGCGAGTTGGTACATAGCACGTAAAAAACAAACACTTTATTTTTAAAGTGAATTTACAAAGTAGGAGATTATTTGTTAGCGATATTGTTGTTTTTAGTTAACAGTATAATCATTGTTGCATTAGAGGAATACAAACCATTTTTATAAATAATACAATAAAACGAAAGTAAAGAAATTAAATGATTACGCTATCGTCATCAACTTGTAGCCACGCACATGTATGGTGTGTAATATTATTAACACAATAACCATGTTGGGGTAGGGTTGTCTCTAATTACGGGTGTTAGGTAGATAGATTAGTAGTTTTTGTCTGTTTTATTGCAGTTTTACTACCCATATGAGATAAACACATGTATTTACACTAATGGGGAAGAGGAAATGAACACTAATTTTTGTAAGGACATAGAAGAGGGGGAAAACCACCCTCAATACCCCCAGCTGGGATTCCAACCTCAACCTACCCGTTACCAACAAACCAGACAAACACACCTGGTGTTTAGCTCGCATACCCATAGAAATGAGTAAATTAGGGGTTAAAATAATTATAGTAACACTAAATGTAGGATTATCAAGTTTGTATCTATATAAAGTATTCTGAAAGTAATTGGAAACATAGGTCAAATCTTAACTAGTGGTGAACACTTGGTCTAAGGTGTAAACATTGCAAGCAACTGGATTTTATGTCCATGATGGAGAGGTCAATATTCTAGATTTCGGCTCTTCAAACTAATATGGGTTCATTTTGTCTGAACTATCCACCCATTACCGTCACATAAAATACTTTGTTAGTTACCTTGTTCCTGAAGGGACCAATATAAAGTTAAAAACAGATATCGTTCCTATGTAATAAGCAAGTGGGTTAGAATTACAATTCACGTTTCACATTTCTCAAATTATTGTTCGCATATATCTTAGAATGCTTGCTAAATAAATGGCACGACATGATATTGCAAACGGTTTAATATAATATACTATAGTTTGTGACAAAATGTTCAAAATTCAGCTATCAATAAAGTATCTCTAAATAAGTGTTTCTAAGAAAAACAACTATTTTTATAATCTTATGAATCTCTCTTCAGATACAGATTTTGGACACATCTTCTAAAGCCATTTTTAAATATAAGAATTTTTTCCAAATAAAGCAGTCATTGGTAAACTACGCTCCAATGAAAGACCTACATATGTTCATACTAATTATGCAAAACACTCCCCAGTTAACAAATTTTTAACGATAACTTAGAACCAAATTCTAAAATTAGAAGTAGCTAATTCTATTTTGTAGATTTATTTATACAACTTTCTGGCCATTCTTTATTACTCAGTTTGGCATTTAGTGATTAATACATAATATCTGTATTTTAAAACTAAAAGAAAACCTACATCATAAGATTAAATGAAGAACTAAAAACCACTTTTTGGGATGTGCCTAGCCACACCACAATGATGTATCGTGGCGGTGAATTAGGCGCGTCGTGCCTAGCCACACTACAATGATGTACCGTGGCGGTGAATTAGGCGCGTCGTGCCTAGCCACACTACAATGATGTACCGTGGCGGTGAATTAGGCGCGCCGTGCCTAGCCACACCACAATGACGTACCGTGGCGGTGAATTAGGCGCGCCGTGCCTAGCCACACTACAATGATGTACCGTGGCGGTGAATTAGGCGCGCCGTGCCTAGACACACTACAATGATGTACCGTGGCGGTGAATTAGGCGCGTCGTGCCTAGCCACACCACAATGACGTACCGTGGTGGTGAATTAGGCGCGCCACGCCACCACGTTGTCAGTCGCAGTTCAATAAGAACACAAATTAAGTTTGTACAAGCCGCAGTCGTTTGTCATGCACATTAATTCTTACCTAATTGTACTTACTGGTATTTTAATACATCTGGAAAAATAGAAATATTTTGCGTGAAATTAGAATTCTGGTTCCGCCAAATTATTGATGGATTGAACAAATTGTTTCATAATGTTAAAGAAGTGGGCGCAGGAAAGGAACTTCAGATTATAAACTTGGAACATTAATACGTAAAATTCCTTATTCAGATTTATCGTAGGCCCACGGTCGTTGGATGGGATGCGTAAGACATATTTTTCTGCCACGGCGCGTAGCTAAAACAAAACCAGGTGCCTACTAAAATTATAGGCTTTAATTAGACCGTGAAATAAAAGTTTTGCGAAACAGTGGTTTATGTGACAGGGCCTTGCTGTTTTAAATGTTGTCATTGGCACGAAGGTGATACCTAGGGAACCTATATTATGATAAATAAATATTTGAAACCTCGTCTTATAAACAATTAATCAGATTTTGTCATAAAAATAGATGTGTAAAAAACAATTAAATATTTACCAATCAATATATTCACATACTTATTTTAATTTTTAATTAAATGTATAAAATAAAAATACTTGCCAATTCTATCCCTATATTTTAAAATAACCTTTAAATTTTCAAAATAAATATATTATTTTCCCTACATTAAAACTATTATTTGGTGAAACAAGGAGTTCCTAGCTATGTTTATGTGAGTCTAGGATACGTTGGTGTGATGAAAATTATTATCACACTTGGCGATCTCTCTATGTAGATTAGACGGTAGTGAATGTAAATGCTACGGATAAAATCCGAACCTGGATAAAGTCAATATTATTTATACAATGTTGACGTTACCCAAACTACGTAGATAATGTTTAGTGAGAGGTAATTAAATAATGTTTTTCGAAGTTTAAACAAAGAATATTGACATTATTCACCCGTGCCTGGATAGTGGCAATTTCTATGGCTTAGGCTTGGTTAGACTAGTTTAAGTTAAGTTAGGTTAAGTCAGTGAAAAATAAAGAATAAGCTCAGTCATTTCGAATGTTAGTTCACTGCTACGATCCAATTTATTGTCCAATTTCGAAATATTGTTTCAAAATAAAATTCGTATTGAAACTTGCTTAGTTTTACAAATATTATTCAACGTTATCCAAGTATTGCTGGCTAGAGTCGATGTCATCCGGATAAGATCGTAAATGAAAGAGATTACTTTCTATTTCAGACTTTATCCACTGCACTTGGATAATGCTGACATCTCCCGGCTAATATTGGCATTTTCCATGTTTAGCACATTACCCATAACATAAACATCGATGTTTGTGGCTGTTTAGTTATTTAAAAAAATATTAAAATATAACTTTACTAGCGCTAACTATCGCTAAATAAAAGCAAATTTCGTTTAAAGATACGAGATCAGTTTGAAAACTTGGAATTTTGCATGAAACTATCTTCATTATTTAATTTCGTGGACTTAAAAATACGTAAATATGATAACTTTGAGCTTGAAATAAGCTTTTGGGCTTTAATAAAAAAATGTTAATGTTTCGTAAAAATACGGCCGGTGAAATGCATTGTCCTTAGTGATCCCTTCCTTTGTTTATGATTGGCGAGAACAGGCAAAGTTGTGAGAGACGTAACTGAGGCGCTGGGAGAAGAGCAGTTTAAAGTTGACTGGTTTATTCCTATCGCTTCTTACTGCTCATTCATGTTATACATATTTAACTATGGTAATATGGTAAAGGTGAGGAAGGTAGAATTTATAGTAAGTGTATCAGCACTTTTGTGAATGGAGCGTGGAGAAACAATTTAGAAAAACAACAGTCCCAGTGCAATGTGTCGAAATTCGACATCCCCCTCACTGGTAAACTGTACTAGATGAGCCTGATATTCAGTCTGTGTGTCCACTGATGTGGTTAATCTAAATGTTGTGATTTAGTCATATTCCTCCATTGCTTAATAAAAGATACTGATGGACTCCACATCAAATGGATAGTCTACAAGTTTATTAAAAGTGTCTCTTACACAAATGCAAGCGCCTCCGTTTGAATGAAAGGCAGGTAAATGTCGTTCCAAAATAGACGCAACATGAGAATCGGATTAACTCAACCTGAACAATACGGTACAGTCGTGAACAAAGCGGATACCACCAATACGACCCTGCAGCAAATACTCGCAACAAACTTGTCAGAATTAATATATGGCCGTGGCTTTGAAAGGGATTCTCCACACATGAACGATTTTTCAAGAGCAGTTACATAAACTGACACCACCAGTGCTAAACATATACCAACACACTCAATCCAGCGCAGCAATGTTCTCACTATCGTTTGAAATGTTATTCTTTTGATATCAATTTTTATATGCATAGCAAAACCCACCACAGTAAAAAAAAAAGTTCTTCAGAACAAGAATAAAAAAAGAGAGAGTGGAATCTAAAAAAAGGTCCGGTAACATAGTCGGTTGACGTCACCTGACGTGTTTGTGTGACCAATGGCGTGAGGGGATGCACGGACCACTGAGTTGGACGTTTGTTGGATATCAACACAATTTCACATCTCCATTTCGTCCACTCGATGCCACGATGGAGTGTGAAGCCGCATATAATGATGTCATAGACGTATCATGAAGGGCGATGACTCTTTACTACCCTCTATGACTCACTTTATTTGAAAAAAAAGGAGCATCTTTATAGTCTACGTTAAAGGCACGTTCTACCAGAAGGTATACATACACATACTTTTTTATTTCTTATGAGATGAAATTGTTTTGGTACCGTTTAAATTGAATCCATAGGAAGGGGAAGTATTCTTTAAGCCTAAACATAGAATTGAATTCGAATAAATTGCAAAATGGCACCTGGACACGGGAATATAACCTGGGACTTTTGTCCGGTACCAATGCTCTACCAATGAACTATTCAGGGATCTTCCCGTTCTCAAGGTCATTATTCACTCGTATCTTAAGGCAGAGTATGACATGGGCTCATGTCCATAATTATAATCATACATAACCTAAGCTTAAGCTTTCATTGATACATTAGGCTAGTTGTAAAACGTTGCTTTCTTCCATTAGTATTGAAGTATTAACATATGTGTTCTATAAAAAAACAGGGTTGGTGATAAATTCAACCACCAAGCACTGAAGTAAATATCTGAGTGTGAGAGAATACTGGAAAAGTTTCTATTGTTTTATTAGCACTCATTTGATACTATTTCTGCTGTTAACGTCCTCAGGAAAAATTATACATGGGCTTTCTCGATTGCATTTACTCTATTTAATTAACTAAAAAAAAGCATCTCATATTTCTTTTAGAGGTCGAATTTCTGTAGATCAGCAACCCTAAGACAAATCTCAAATTTCTCGGAAAGTTATTTTGTGATTTTGTTAAAAATTAATTAATTTGGGTGAAAAAGTAAAGGTATTTACTTCTAACCATTTATTTTTATCTAAAAACTTAAAATATAAGGTTTTTGATTCTGTATGGAGATAACACTTCCTCTAAATTTAATCTTATAGATAATCCCCTTTTAAATAACAAAACAACTCTTAAATAACGTGGTAATTTTAGACTTCTGCAACACTTTTCAAAGTTCCGGTAAGGTTCCCCAAGGGTGAGTATAGGTTAAGTAGCACCTATAAGAAAGAAAATTGAGAATTCATGATAATAGATCTTCGTATAAATGTATCCATAGTTTTTGTTAAGGACGGATTAGAAAATTATTTTCAGCCTAACATAAATTGAAGACTTCTAAGACAAGTGAATGATTTTGTGTATCTGAGCAGAATGTTCTGTAAAAATTGAAGTACAGATTGTGAAATAGTTAGTTGGGTGAATGCATCTTAGAGAGTAGTTGAACTCGTATGTGGACTATTGCAAAGAATGAAGTTGTATCGAAAGAGGCAAAGATGACAGTTTAGAAAAATAATAGCAAGATGAATGCGGTTAGAATAAGATAGCTAAGAAATGTATGTGGAAAAACTCGTATGGACAGAGCTAGTAATGAAATGAAAGGGAATCTAATAGTTTAATGTGAAAGAAACCTCTTATGTTGGATTGGGCATGTTGAGAGGATGAGTGGGGATCGAGTAACGAAGCAAATATATGACGGTAGAGTGTGTGGATCAAAAGGAAGAGGTAGGCGATGTAATACGTGGTTACATTTTGTAAACGAATGAGTGGAAAAGAGAAACATTGAGAGTTTTGAGAATCAAAGAGCATGTATGACTTTGTGTGTGGATGTTGTTGAAGCGAACGGAATATACAAGCGTAGGGAAGTATGGAGAAAGTTAATAAGAATGTATTAAGTACGGAATTGTTTTTTGAGCCAAATTCCCAGTTCCTTGCCTACCCCATACAGGAACGGCGTGATTAGGTATTATGTGTGTATGTATCATTTAAACGAGGATCAGATTTGACCTGTTTCCATGCTGAGAAAAGATTTTGTATAGTTACGATTTCTTTTACGCAGTAGATTTGGGTCCCAAAAATCTAGAAACAAGCTAATTTTCAATATTAATGATTTAACTTGCGGAAATTGTCAGTTACATGTGTGTGTTCAATTGAGATGAGTTATAAGATAACGTAGCCAATTCCGACCTGGGAGGACTTTATGCTGCCTATAGTACAATTATATTGTACAAATTAGGATAAATAATGGATTAAATAGCCAAGCTATTATATTTGTTGATTAAGGTTATAACCGCATCTAAATATCATATTATTTAAATTGAAATTTAATTTAAAAAATTAAACACATAAAATACCTTGGTTATTTAATCAATCAAGATATGCCTATTCGTAAAGTTATTGTCACTAGACTATTGGCATTATAAAACCGTCCAGAGTCGAAGGTGATTGCGTTATCTGATAGCTCATGATCTTAATTGGCGAGCTCCACACGTCCATCACAGACTCTGACTTAAGATATGAGTGGGACGGGACGAATCCTGGATATCTTAGTAGTTAGAGCATTGGCGTACTAATCCAAAGGTCCCAGGCTCGATTCCCGTGTCCTGGTGTCATTTTTTTTTTAAATTTAAAGAGTATAATATTTATATGTGGCTATTTAATTCACCAATTTTAATTAGTAAAAAATTAAGTATGAATTAAACCTTTTTAAAGTATTCCCAGTTTGTATCTTATTGTGCTAGAGCAATATGATAAGTAAATATTATTAAAATAGTAAGTATACTAATATTAATATATAACAATAAATGCTTGTCTAAATAATATTTGCCAAATCTGTCATCGATGTATAAGTGAATCTCAAATAAAAAATAATAATCAAGGCGACGGCTTTGCCATACACTCCAAAGAGTCCAGGATAACCTTAGTCCTTAGATAAGCTCTGGACTATAAGCCGCAAGGACACCAATGTCAAAGATAATGAATGATAACTTGTTGGATGACTTTATGAAGAAAGCAGGGAACGCACAAAGTCTTGGGACGAACTTAAAAAGAGTAACAGATAATATATTTGAATGGTGAAACTTTGTGGTGGCTCTATGCTCAAGGAGTTAAAGAGTATTTTAAAATCAAGACATATAACCCACAAAACAATTTTTTTTTCAAACCATTTGACTTTCAAAAATTAGTATTTACAATAAAAATTAGGAAAGAAAAGATCAAAATTAGCTGAGTCCACCATTCGTAACGAGCCTAAACGAGTGCAGTCGCTTGTACTCAACGCCGGGAGAGGTCAGCTGGAAGAGAAGAGTCGCTTGGATTTTGATTCATCGCCCAACCTTCAACCCCCTCCCACCCGTTGTTTCCCTACCGTCCTAACAGCTCGACGATGCTCTGTCCGCTGAGTGCAATGGACCATTATGACATTAGAAATAAGCTTACAAAGATGAAAGTGTTGATTTTATTTTACGAAATAAGAGAATATTTTATTCGTGCTGTAGTCAGTAGAGCAGCTCAAACTAGTCAAAGGAACTTTAAAAACAAACAATTGAGTAAATTTATATAAGTGCACGTTATTTTGAAAAGATAGTTTTGAAGATAGAAGCTTTAGAGAGAGAAAAATGTAGACAGAAGTCCATTCATGCTAACATTCAAAGAGCCACATGTTTAAGAATGTATTCAATGAAACTATTTCAGAAAAGAAATTTCACATTTTGAGTCTAAGCTATGTGAGAGCATTCCAAATCATTCTAAATTGTGGCAAACCAGAGCGTGGACCCCCAAAAGTGTTTTCAAATAAGTCACACGCTTGAATTAAACCCGGGCAAGCAAGGAGTGCCAATCCCTAAATCATATAATTGAGTTGTGTTTTCCACCTTTTGACTTCCCATCTTTCCTTAAGGTAGACTCTGCCCAAGTTCACTATATTTTCACTTGGTTTATTTTTAAACCTCTTACCAAGCACTTGGTAATAGTGCGTTGATTGTGTCAAACTATATAATATTTAAAGATAATATTGACTAAAGTTTTCAAAGTTAAATTTATCCCCTGTTCTTGCCAGTGAGGATATGCTCCCCTAAGTGTGATGTGAGTACAATAAGTCGAATTAATGCAGCGTATTCTATTTTCAAGGATATTATATAACCACACCGTGAAAATGGATTCTCAATCAAAGTTACTTTTGAATATTTTCCTGTAATTTGAAAACCATCTCAAAATATAATCCAATGGAACATAAAATATTTTTCTACTACGCCTATAAATTAATGTATTTTCTTAAATTTGACAATATAATGTTCCTTATTATTTTACCTATTTGTTTAGTAGTGGCTAAATGTATCAGATGAGTAAGAAGAACCCTATTACAGTTAATACAAACGAAGAGAAGGTGGTTGTGAATAATTTTATTAAGATAGGTAGATTATACAGCTAGAACCAGACGTCACATCCAAGTGCAGTATTTCTGTTTTCTAATTGGAAAAACAGTGGGAATGAGACTAGTTAAACTAGTTTTTTCATATTTTAAAACATATAAAAAGATTTAAACATAACCATTTTCACATTAAGATTAGAAGAAACTGAACCTTGTTTTGCAATTGTCTACTAAATAGTGCAGAAAATCGCCCTTTAATGATATGTTTTGAGCGTATTAAAGTTTCTAATTTCCGACATGAGATAGGCCTTTAGGCATTTGAAATTCAAACAACAACTAGAATTCGTGTTTTAAGAACAAGAATATCAACATTATCAAAAGCTTCTTTACTCATTCCAAGGCTATTTAAGTAAATACTTGTTTTCAAATGGATATTATCACAACTTCCTAATAAAGCAAAAAAAAGGTAAAGGTGTTCCTTTCCAATCCCCTCATTGAAGACTCTTGTTTCAAATTCCACCTCTGCTAGGTTCGAGCAGGTACAGACACATAATTTGGAAACAATTTCAATATAGGATATTAATTATGTAAAGTTTCTAGATTTATCTTGGCAAAAAAAGTAGTTTTATTAAATAAGTAGCTGCAAAAAATAATTCTACAGGTGAGTTTTGTACACGCACAAAGTAACACTTGATAAGATAAGGTAGGGAAACACTCTTATTTAGAGGACGTTATCTACCTGGGACATTACGAGATATTTTGATGAGGGATGGACTTTAACTTGATGCGCTTTAACTTATCTTCTGATAGCATTTCCCTCTTCCCATGACGTGTGCAAACACCTAATATTATATTTTCACAATAATATCATTGACTTGCACTTCAAATTAAATTTTTCTTGTTTCCTCTTCTGAATAGATAGTAATGGTTTTTTTTTCTAATCTACATCCTGGTAGGAGGACTCCTGTACGTCATTTTCGCGAATAAATCAAATAGCCTAAGCTGTACACGATTTAAATAAAACCATTCTACAATAAACTACTTCAAGATCCTTAGCGTTTATATTGTTAAAATTTAAGAAAGTTTTTAGAATTAATTAAGAATACATACGTATTTCTCCGCCAACATGTTTGTTGTGACGTTTGTACTGTACCTGTTTACATGTAGGTGTTAATATTCTACTGAGTGAACATGTTTCGAGTGACGTATAATAAAAGTTTCTTGCTTGGGAATATGATTTATACGTCTACGACTGTTTGAACTCGGCTCTTGCGATGTAAAGGTGTTAATACATGTCGTTGTGTAGGGGAGAATACACAATACACGAGCATAAAACAACACGTGCGAAGAACGTCGCAAAAAGACGGGCAGGCGCACGCGCGCATGCGCGAAACAAATGCAGGTAGAGAATGTTCACACGTTCTTAACCAATATATTTATCACTTTCCGAGAGAACTAAGAGAAGGAACAAAAAATAAATAGATTTCGGTGCATGCCGACCATGGGCTCGTGTAATAAAAGTTTCACTATCCGTGGAAAATATGAGATAAGGCTTTTTTTTATAGGTATATTTGAATATCAAGTAGGTCTCCACATCTTTTACATCTATTAAATATTAAAAAAATTAAAAACGTGTTTAAAGCGTCTTAGAAATTAATACCAATCATTATAAATATAATATTTACTATGGGTTTGTTTTAGAAACTATATCTGCGTGTGCTTGTATGTAACATTGTAAATTAACTTATTATTTCCAAACGATATATTTCTATCGATACTAATATTTTAAATCACTCCTTTTATTTAGATATTTTTACTCATAAGAGTTATCACACTCCAATATCAGATCGGCATCATACGATGATCTGTTAATAATTTATGTATTTGGCTTTATAATACAAGATTTTTTAGCCAACACTCCAATTGACTGATTAAAAAATCATAAAGTTTCGTTTGAAAATGAGCTGAACATACTGTGTATACACTGAACATGTATTAAGACGTGGTTATAAAACACAAAGCTAAACACATAATTAATAATACAATATTATGATGATTTTACTATCATTACTAGTCCCACATTCAAGTATTAGTGAAGTCAAACAAGCTAGTGAGAAGTTAAAGAACCATACATTTAAAAGTATGGATTCAATTCTAGAGCTATAAATTGAGGTGGTGAAATGATAGTAATATAAATTAATAAACTGATATATTCCAAATGGAACCATGAGATATAACACAAGAATGAATGGGAGGTATTATAATACTAATTTTCAAAACGGAAGATGAAACATATTTTAATAACCATACATGTATATCACTGCTACCAACATAATAACAAATTGTATCTAAAATAATTTTAATGAGATTCACGCCATATTCAGAAGAAATAATTGGGGATAATCAGTGTGGATTTCAACGAAATAGATCAACAATGGATCAGATTTTTAGTATCTGGCAAATTATGAAAAGAAGTTGGAATACCCCATAACGGTATATCAATAATATATAGTTATTAAAAAGTTCTACGATTTTGTTGAAATAAATAAACTATATGGAATTTTAGTTAAATTTGGGATACCAAAAAAACATGGCAAGTTAAATGAGGCAGGTGTGACTGATACGCGTGGCAGTAAACGGGTTAAATTTCATTTATGATATACTTTCAAATTCCAAAATGGGTTGAAACAAGGAGATGCACTTTCCCCATTAATTTTTAATATAGCCTCAAAGAATGCTATTAAGGTAATGCAAGAGAATATATAAGGTTTGACATGGAGATGAATTAGCTATGGGGGAAAATAGTAAGGAATTTTTTTGCACTAATGCAGAAATTTACTGGAGGCTAGTAAGAAAATAGATTTAGAAATGGGCGCTGAAAAGACTAAGTAAATGACTACAGAGAGAACACAGATAGGGGACGATAGTTTAAAGATAAATGCGATCAACATATCATTCGACATGGTTCATTAGCTAAGATATTAAGTAACAATTTTAAATAGTGATAACAAGCTTAAAGTAGAAATTATAAAAAGTTGACAGTCTGGCAATGCATGCTATTATTTGGTCAGTGAGTTGTTCACATCTCACCCGCTTTCAAGGAATGTAAAAATGAGAATATACAAAACAATAAATTCCTCAATTGTTCTTTCTGGCGGTGAAACCTGGTCTCTTACCTTACAGGAAGAAAGGAATTTTAGGGTGTTGGAAAACAAGGTGCTCAGGAAGATATTTGGTCCAAAAAGATATGATTATACTGGGGATCGAAGGAGCATACATAATTATGAGTTGCATACCATGTAGTCATGAAAGACTATTGTTGGGATAATCAGGTTTCGTAGATTACAGTGGGCATAACAATCAGTGCAAATGGGAGAATATAGAAATGTGTTCAGGGTATTAATAGGTAGACCCAATGGGAAGATACCATTGAGAAGAATTATACGCAAATGGGAGGATAATATTAGAATGGACCTGAAGGAAATAGGATGTAGTGAGATTGACTGCATTGAACTAGCTTAAGATAGGAATAGGATTTAATTATGATGAGTGGATGGAGCTTGTTCAAAATATGGATAGAGTTTAATGAGGTAGACTAGATATACATAGCTGAAGAGAGGGATAGGATGTAATGAAATAGACTGGATAGGACCAGCTAAAGATAGGATGCAACTATGTGGACAGAATAGAACTAGCTAAAATAGGGTTAGAATGTATTGAGGTAGACTGGATGGAACTAGCTCAAAATATTGGTAGGTTGTAATGAGGGGGACGGAATTGAATTAGATCACGTTAGAGATAGTATGTAATTAGGGAGACTGGATATAACTCGCCCAAGATAGGTAGAGGTGGCATACTTTTGTAAGTGAAGCAAGCAATGGACTTTAGATTTCCTAATGCTAAGAATAATTAACGTAAGGTATGGTTAAAACTCTATAACTATTAAAAGAGTTGTATTCATTGTTACTAAATTAAGTATAAATGTTCTGACGATATAATGGAAAATTAAGAACATTTCGAATATATAAAACATTTTCGGATAAAATATTCTTATTAATCTTTCGATGCCGATATCTACTACTATCTCGATGCCACAGCCCTAATGATGGGAATATAGATGAGCTGTGAAGTTAAGACCTTACGCTATCACAGTAAAAGAAATGTATTGTATATGGCTAACATTCACTATATCGAAGTGCTAGTCAAAATATTAGGTAGGAGGACGGTAACTAAAAGGAAATTAAGCCCCACCATCTTGTAGGAAGATGTAAAACCCCTTTAAAAATCAGATGTGGGAACTTACCTAGTGCTTCTGACCAGGAAATTAGTTTGATCTTCTAGTAAATTGCTATCTAGTTGTGGTTAGAGTCTAACGCTTTATACCACTCAACAACCAGGGCTGGTATTACAGTTGTATGACTTCAAATATGTTGTCAAATAGCTTGGATTTTTAAATATACAATTGTATTTATAATAGTATTGTCAAAGTATTTAGATAAATTGTGTTATCATTATATTTTAGTTAATTT
Organism: Timema californicum; assembly: GCA_902141385.1. NCBI lineage: Eukaryota > Metazoa > Arthropoda > Insecta > Phasmatodea > Timematidae > Timema > Timema californicum. The sequence goes on along the minus strand of CABFOW010001345.1, from coordinate 92,294 downwards.
TCCATTCAATTGAACATTAAATTTAAAAAATATTTGATAGAGAATTGTAATTTGGTTAAAATTAATTCATATAAACTTGACTTTGAGATTTAATAACCTTGTCGGGTAATTAGGGCAAGCAATGTTCTTTCCATAACGATTAAGATTATTCTACGATTAGATTTATTATTTAGTTATGGCCGTTTTACAGTTACAATGTTTACCTAACTAATATCTAGAGATTAGCTTACATATAATTATTCTAAAACTCAGCAATATAAATGTGGGGATGCAAGAAAAGTATTTATGAAGTTCGATAGTATTTCATAGCCACATCAATGGTCACACATTCAAAGGCATCAGTCTCTTAATATAATGGATTGCTAGTGACGGAGAAGTCCACGTTTGAATCTAGGCCGTATACATAGGGATGATTTCAATAAATATTTAATTTATCAATGTTTTACCATTCTCTCACCACACTAATTCGGTTGCATTCTCTCCGATTACCTTCTTCAACCTTACTCCATAGATTGGGCATTTAGAACAACCCTTGTGTTAGGTCGTATTGGCTAAGATAAATATGAGTATTTAGTTCTACCTTGGAAGAATAATTATAAACGATATTATAGTAAACAGAATGCTACAAAAAACAATTTCAAAAAATTAGGTATAGACTTGTCAAAAGTCGTCCTTGTAAAACTTTATAGCATATTGCATTTCGTGATGTTTCTTAAATATATAAAATAAATTTAAGGACGACGAATATATGAAGGTACTTCATTAGTGATAGTTTGACACCCTATCCAAGCCAGTAACGTGTCCGCCCGCTAAGCTAGGGCTCCTAACTTCGATTCTCCGTTTGGTTGAGAAAATGTGTCGTTGGCAAAATTTGGATTTCCCCTTTAACAGTGAATAATTAACGCCCTGAGGAGTGGATGTTGTATTAATTCTTGAGTTTAGTTAGTTTTTAGATCGAAGACTAATCATTCTGTTAGGAAAGTGAACTCCAAACACGCTATATAAATAAAAGTAAAGATATGCTAGCAAATATCCAATCGAGCAGCCTTTAGTAATAGTCTCCGTAATAGAAGCGGGGCCCTAATATCAGACTACTAATCAAGTATTTTAAAATCCATCCATTGATTTACTCTTTCTAGATACCATGAAACTATATATTACGCTTACCACCTCCTGCTTCCCTTCCAGAATATTGTCTCTACTAACGGGGTAAAGTTGAGGAAAGAGGAGCTTAGAGTAAATGTACAACATTTTCATAGGGGTGGAGTGGGAAACTTTTTATGAAAAATCACCTCATTACACCCAGGCGTTATTCGAACTCTAGCCTCTCCACCACCAGCAAATCAGCACAGAGTAGACAGCACGCCCATCAATAGGGCTCGAGTATTTGATATTCAATGTTATATAGTTATTTGCCATACCCCCCCCCCCTTGCTAGTTGATATAAATAAACAATTTGAGTAGGCTAATTTGTTGTTTTTAACATTTTTTTCGTGATGGCTTCGTCATCTACGTTCACACTTCAGCACGAGTATTATTATTTGATCTCCGTCCAGAGTGACACAGACATAATTTCATTTAACATTGTTTAATATGATATTAACGAACGTTATAAGGAATGGTTGGGAATAATCGGCTATTTTGAAGCACCAGTAATCCTCTCAAACAGCAGAAGAACCATTGTTGTGTCTACAGCACAGTTCAGCCATGAATACCGCTAGAGCCGCGTGTTAGCAACTAGCCGGCAGACAGAAAACGGTCAAATATCTTACGGAATCCACGAAATAAAATAAATGTTTATTTTTTGTTTGTTTTTATTCAAGACCAAAATATTTTATCTTACTGAGCAATATTTTATTTTCTTGAGATTGCCAAATTTAACCTTTTTATTCTACCTTTAAATCCATATTTTTATCTGTAAAATTAGTTTTATAAGTAGTACGGACGTCTGTGTTGTTGTTTTCTTTTAGCTATCGTAGAGATGTTCAACATTGTTTAAGTGCTGTTTTCTGAGAGAATCTACATCAAGTACTGTTCAGTTTGGGTTCCGGTAACATTCCTAGAGGTTTCGAGTTCAAGTTTACTTGTCCTTTACCGAACCGACTACACGGATATATCAACAAAAGTTTAGTTATAGGGAAAATTTGTTAGAATCACACTACACTATAATATATATATTATTATTTTTACTAATACTTGATTCAGAACTATCAAGTGTAATCTTTTGGGACAATCGTTCAAGAATATTACACCAAGTGTAAAGACTCACTTGGTTTAGATAACCAGAACCTTATTGTTTCTGAAATTACAGCATTAATCGTGGATCCGTTGCTAAAGGTTTATTTGGAGGTAACTACAGCTGTGACGTCACTACCTCTGATAATCTTACAGTAATATCATCATCATAACAGTGGAATACAACATGATTAAACTTGGTCCAAAGCCTGTTTGATGCTAGACCTCAATTAATTTGTCCAAACTACTCAACTTTCCCCGCCACCCTCTTCTCCTCATCCAACTTTCTGGCATTGTTCAACCCCACCAATAGGTTTTACTTCCATCCACAGAAGCAGCCAAACACACACACAAACACACACACACACACACACACACACACTTGGTTTGCTCTGCTCACTCAGAAGCAGCCAAACACACACACACACACACACACACACTTGGTTTGCTCTGCTCACTCGCTCGCATGGTAAGTTATTGTATCGATTCTCTCTTCTCTGCCTTCTGGACATGGCGAAATGAACAAAGAGCTTAACTCTGCTTTAATTGAGTTACATTGAACCATAAAAGACTGAAGAGAAAAAGAGGTAGAGGGGTGGGGGAGAAAAAAGGACACAATGAGAAGCAAAGAGGGGAAGTGAGATATGCGGTGGCCACAAATAGGACAAGCTTGAAAAATGAAATAAAACCATTGAAGACGAACAATATGTTCAATTTATTTCGAGGTCATGATGCGAATCTCTAACAAAAATGTTTGGGTGAAGGCTAGACATACTTATAGGTGCCTGCAGGAGTAGTTGTCTAGTTTAGCACAAGAGGTATTATTTACTGCATCAGTGGGCACGTGGTCTAATCGTCAGGCTCATTTAGACTGGCTTTCTGGTGATGGGGAGGTCAATATTTGAGTCTCGACCAGGTGTACTTTAGTGACTTTTCCAAATTGGGTTTCTGATCACCCTCTACTCAAATGTGTCTACGATTACTCTAAACTCTTCTACCTTCCTCATCCTGGATCCATTATCCTAACCAAACGCTTTTAGTCCGGATGATTAGTAAAATAAATGGAAATTTGTTTTTCTAATCATATCATATCTGAAGGTCTGATTGAAAGCTTTGAAGTATAATTTCAAAGTTTACAAAGTAAATACTATATTTAAAAGGACACGTTGAATTAAACAATAAATGGACGCTCCTAAAACCTATTTCATTCTTTAAAAAATCAAATTTAAAATCAATTTAGTTTAAGTGTATTTGGATACGGCCTTAGCACGATATACAACTATAACTTTGGATTATGAATTAACAATCTGGTGTACCTATTGTTAGCACGGAGTTCTTTAAGTAGCTTCGTAAATTTTTTTAAAATATAAAATAAACCAAACCAAAAAGTAGCCAAGTCTTAAATTATTATGTAATATTAATCCTTTATTGGTTTAAAATATCCGACTAAACGTGGAATATAAGTAGGTTTACTTAAACATAATGTGAAAAGAGAGATATAATCAAAAAATGAGCCAGGTTTGCCTAAAAGCGTTCGTAAGAGATTTAAAACGAATCAGAATACATTTTAATTAAAAATAATAATTGTAAAGAAGATAATTAAAGTTCAAAAAATAGCATAAATGAAATAGTGGGCAGTTATAAATACATATTGGTCCCTGCAATTATTACCTGCCATATTTCAATTATCTACAGCACAAAGCATTATTTTTTTTCTAATAGAGTGTGAAATTTTTAGCCCCTACTTTTAAGAACCAATTTTCCAATTTTTATTATTTTCTGATTATCTGGGGTGATATTTGTAGCTACTTGAAATATATCAATTTTATACCGCACCAAAAAGTGTTTTTATACCCTTGGAATTGTTACTTCTCCTCAATTCCTCTCCCCTTCCATTTAACTGACCCTTGCTTTTAAAATTAATAAAATTTAAGATCTTCTAGTTACTTGGGGCTGTCCCTCTACCTTTAAGTATATATTTAAATTTTTGACCATAAGGAAAGTATATAAAAAAAAAAGGATTTGTACATTTTTAGGGAGGGAAACTCTCTTACCATTTTCCGTTTCTTTATTTTGAAATTTAATTTATTTTCAGAGGCTGCTCTTATTCGTGTATGACTAATTAAAATATTCTACCACGATAATAAGTATTTTTATACACATTTTGGAAATTTCGAAACTCACACACCCTCCTCCCAAATTAAAAAAAATGCCTACCTAGAAAATCCAAACAATATTTTTTTAAATAAAAATGCTAAATTCTTAAACCCTCACCCTCTACCATTTACTAAACCCACACTTAAAATTCAAATATTTAAAAATCAATTGGTTATTTGGAATAATCGCGCTATATTCCTGGCAATTTCTTTTCTAGCCAACCTAAAAATAATGTTAATTGTAATACCCAATACCCCCTAGTTTCCAGAGTTTTATTTTAAAATTTAAAATTAACAAGGTTTTATAAATAATTAGAGAGGTACATTTAACTTTCTGCTGAATTCTGTTTATAACACACTTGGAAGTAGTTGTTTCCATTAGTTTTTAAAATGTTGATTCCATTCTCCCACATTTCGCCAACTTCAACTTTGAAAGTTCATATTTTAGAACTTAATTGATTATCTGCTGGAATACTTCTACTTGTATGCCAAATTTCAAAATTTTCCATCACTTAAAGGGATTTGTATATACCTAGACCCACCCTCCCCCCCAATTTCTCGGAAACCTACTTTAAAACTTCCCATATCTATACTTTTATTATTGTATGGGTTGGTCCATTACTAGCTTTCTTCGCTACAGGTATGTAAATATTTAAATTTTATACTTTACTGGAAGTATTTAATTTCTATTGACACTTTATTTCAAACCTTTTATTCGCCGTGTTTGTACCTGACAAATTTAAATATTCCAACTCAGTAAGAAGTAGTTTTTTTTATCTAAGTTTGTACATGGGGGGGAAGGGGGGGGTTCACAGCGGTTACTCGTAGAGTTTTGGCAACACCAAGCCAGCTAGGCCCGCCCTGGTTCTTCTCTCCCCCATCTTATCGGTCAGTCTCTTCCTATCAACAATATCCCTTGGAGTGGAAGCATCCCAGTCATACCAGGCCCGTGATTATTCCATAAATATGCTCCCACGAATCACAACATCGTCCAATGAATGGTACACAATATACTGTATTGTTCTAAACGGCACAGGGGCCCCGACACATTACACGGTACATTAAAATTCACACAATTCTGTAAGGAACACTCACTTGTTCGATTGAGTAGTGCTAGTCTCATGATAACTGTTCTTCTAGTTAAGACGATTCACAAATTTCGTACAATAAGTTGCGCTAAAAAACTTATTTCGCTCCAAACCGTCCAATACCGGAGTTTGGGTCCCCGTGACGGGCTCGCGTACTTTACCCATCGTGCTCTTATATTGACACACATGTCGCACCTTCTCTGTGTTAGTAAAACCACCTGCTGTCATTACCTCGATTAGACTGGCCTGGTCAACCGACTCTCACCGCAACATTCAAACTGGTCTCTATGAGACCATCTCTCACGACTCTTGAAACACACCCTTCTCCACTCTTCTCAGAAAATATCTGACAGCCGGGTCACGTGGCTGAGACACACGCACCTGGCATATACTTCTATAATCTGATCTCAATTACCGACTCAATTACTCGTATATGTGACGCGTTGGATCGTTACACCCTCCCTTCCTCAGGTGAGTGGCCCTTCCCTTGACATTATTTACAGATATGCTCACAATAAAACACACAATATACACATCGTATTGAGTCGAGTAAAATATTCTAACCTGACTTGAACCAAAAACAACACCAACATCGATGAAAGACAATAAGATTACTGTATTTTAATCTTCGTATCCTATAGTAACTAGACCCGGGGTCCTTCCTTTATTATATTATCTCTTAAATTCGTTACTTTATTAGAGTCCTACTGGTGAAAAGGGTGTAAGGTTGCATGCGAAGTACAACTTTGACTGTACCAATAAAACTATTATCAAACTGCTTAATCCTTTATCTTTAACCTCGCCTGAAGGCCAAGAGAAGCAATTCCAAGTCAATTAGGGGGGAGGGGGGGCTGAACGCCTAGTCACTCGTGCCTTGCACATCTTCGTCATTCTGTGATGGACCACACGTTTTCAACTGGTTCGTAGTTATTTTAGTACGACTTCTCTGGAGTATATCTAGCGTCTCTTTCTCTTCCTGGGCAATCACGGGCTATGGGCCTTATGACATACATTTATAACACCTTCTTAAGGTTGTGGGTGCCCTAGTCTCTCTTTGCTTTAGGTGGGGTCTGTGTTTAGCTTTATGTACGTAGCTACCAGATCAATTTTAAATGGAGTTGTGTGATACTTCGTCAAATTATGTTTATTCCGATATTGCGTGATTTCCTTCTCCGCGCCCTTGAATTTGACGCAATCTCCTATAATTCCGTAAAGAGCTAATTTGTGATCCAAACAAAGTGCATCTTACTTTGGGGTCTTAGATTTTTAAATATATTATTTGGTGCTTCATTTTTGGTACAATACCCATATCTCCTAATTAAAGACTGAATATCAATTATTTAGTCGGCGACGAATTCAGTCAAGCTTTGGGCATGAATTATTATTTCGTCTTCTAAATCTTGTGCATAATTAGTGGGAAATAAGCTAATCTTGGCACTATCCTGAAAGTCCTGCCAGGTACTTCTTGTTTTCTTCTGATTCCTAGCCCACTAACTCACTTTCTCTGTACACAGTTCAGAAAGAGCTTCTATTGCCTCTAGAGCTGTGAAGTGCTATGGTTCTTCAATTCATTCAAACGTTCCATAAAATTTACTGGGCTTGAGCGGGGAAGGGGAGAAGTGAAGGGGGCTCAAAATTTCGAAATTTAATAAGCTACACTCAAATGCTTCTTTGTGAGGTGGAGAACTGAAATTCGTTTAGCAGGCATAGGGACCACTCCAAATTAACACAAAACAGTAATACTTTTAATTTGTTTTAATTGAATAATGTGAAATGGGGTAGTGGGGTAGCTATAGACGAAACAATATTTGAGAGGAGCTAAAAAATTAATATTTGGCAGACACTATCTAAAGAATAAACTTCAGCTAGCCAAATTAATCCTTGCATTTAAAGTTTCTCAGAGTGAGTTGCAAAAAGGTAGTTTGAGGGATGGAGAGCTGGAGAACTACAACTTTCTAAAGGCAGGAAAAAATATATTCAAATAAACAAATACAAATATGTTCTAAAGATGGTCGGTGGATTCGTTAGTATTGTGAATACATAGCTAAAACATCGAAGGATAAATTAGCACCAATCTAAAAGCGACATAAAAATAAACAAATTCTGGCAACATCGCTTTTCAACAGTGATTCTCTTTGGGAAATTATACAGCTCAATATATATGTTACTGTAACATAATCTATTCTTTTATCTATGCGCTTTGGTGATATGTGAGGTTCTTTTTTCAAACATGTTCCTTTAACGATATGTTTTACTTCGTTTCACTTATTATGATTTTTTGTGTGTAAATATTTTGTTCTTTAATGGATTGCGTTCATTTGCGAACTCACCTAGTGGAACAGGTATTATTTTCTTTCTGAGCTTTTTTAAATTCATTAATCTTTATAATTGGTTTGCAATTGCCATAGTTTGCTCCAGTTTGAATACGGGAAGCCATCAAAATGATGACAGCCGGGTGTTGAACGTCATAATTTGACATAGTTTGATGCGGCCTACCTGTGTGAAGAACGAGTCAAACTGCTAATTATTTATATAACTTTTGATTCTCTAAAACAATTATCTACATAAATGATCTATTAAAAACCTATGACTTGTTACATTGGTTCAAATAGTTGATATTTAAAAAAAGTAATTTTTAAAATAAGTTCACCAAATACGACTTTAACGTAATTTCATTTTAGTAGGATGAACTTATATAGGATTTTAAACAAAACTAATAAAATTATTATAGTTATATAAAGTACAACGAGAAGAATGCTGCCTATTAAGTAATATTAGAAACATAAGAATGATTAGCGAAAAACATATTTATATTAATTTAAAAATAAAGAGGACATATAAAAGATAATTCTAAAAATGACACTAGCGAGATGTTAAATTAAAAAAACAGAGATGAATTTGAGAGAAACAGATAGTAAGTACGTTTTAGGTAAAAAGGAGAGAAATAATATTCGATCAATTGTTAGTCACATATTCCTTATTAAAGATTAGAGAGAAACAAATTATAATTACGAGCTTACCCCTACATGTGAGATAAAGAAAGACCTATATATCCACTCAGTGGTGAGTTAGGGAAGTTGATATAAGAGAGAGGGAGACCAGGAAATGATAAATGAGAGGTAGAGCCGAAAGAGTAATGAAGGAAACGCGCGGAAACCTGAGAGGTTGGAACGCACACAACACTGAAGGCGGACAAACGTTCCGATACTGAAAGGCTCTAATACTGTCGGCGTTTGTTTATTATGGTCCAAGGGTTGGGGTTCGTGAGATTGGCTCTAAGGAAACCAGACGTTTCCTCGCCCCTGTGTCTTTGTGTCCATACATTCTCTTAGCTATCTAAATCCAGGCATTCTCTGGTTGTCAAAGGAGGTCCACATAAGTTCTACCTCAGGTATATTACAAACAACAATAGTTGTTCCTTAATTTCTCTTTGTAACTATAGCTTGGAATTATTTCCTAGAACCAAACTAGAACATGAGTAAGTTTACAAAATGGAAATTACTTGATTTGGTGGAGTTAAAAAATGGGTTACTTACTGGATGTGTGCTGTGATATGAAGATAATGCCCGGTAGAATGACTTCTATAATTTTGAAGAACATTTTAAATTTCAGTAAGGAGATAATATATTGTTTCTAAGTAAATCAGCGTATAGTGAAAATATTGTTAAAAATAAAAATAAAAAGAGTTGTTCTATGGATTAATCAAGTTTGAAATTTTATATAACCACTAATTTTATATCATAAGGAATGAAAGTAGATTTTTTTTAACATGAGAGTTCTTGAAACTTAACTAAACACATTAAAATTGAAAGCATATTACATTTAAAATATTAGGCTCGTGAGCAATGGTTTAAAAATTTATATTATTATACATAGATTAATGTTATTCCCTAATTATTATAATATGTAGACTATCACTGATAATGATGTATTTTATTATATAATTTAACTGAAAAAAATTACTTTTGAACAATTTTTAGAAAAAGTTATTGTAAAATTGTGAAAAATTAACAAATAAAGAAAATATAAAAATTGGAGTTTACTGATTGAAAATTCTAGCTGCAATGTCTTTCTCATTTAGAGTCATTCAGTATTTATGATATTAAATTAGTGGTTATGTATAACTTTAAACTTGTTTAATGTTTCATACAACTCTTTGTGATTTCTGACTTTTACATATTATCATTATAAATGATTTCTATATTGTTATGACTAGAGCCCCATAAAAATGGTGAGAGGTGATAACGCGAAAAGTGCCATACAAAGATGGAATCGAGTACTTTTTCCTTTGATAGTTTTTAGATATGACTTAAATGTTTTTAAAAAGCGAAATAAAACGAAACTGTCTTGTTACACGAAATCCTCCTTTAAAACGAAATAACACTGCTTTTACAAAAACATCTTAAAAAAAATTCAATAATAAATTTTAATTTTGTATACATTGTATCAATATGTAAATAATACTTAAACACCTCAGATAACATGTAATTTTGAATAAACTGGAAATAACACCGAAAAGTGAGATTTAAAAAATGAAAATTAACTAAAAATAAAACAATTTTTACGGGGCTCTAGCTATGAAATAATTTACTATATTTTCTCGTCTTGCTAAAATAAGCCTATATATTTAAGACTTTTTTTTACTAGTTTGATTTTGATAAGCACACACATTTATTCACGCAGTTGTAAACTTTATACGAGTATTAGAAGATCAACAGAAAATAACGAATAAAGTGTTCTAATTAATCGAATAATTGTTGATATTTTTATTACTAAACGTCTAGTTTACAGATACTTTAGAAGTCAAGGCTTTTATCTAAAGTAATATAATCCATTAAACTAATCACCATTCTTGAGTAAATCAATAAATGCACGATGACTTATTTATATTAAATCTTACTTCACAATGGCATTGTTAATTTCCACGCCATGAGAAAATTATTCCTCTATTAAACAAATAATTTCGATTGAAATAAACTATGAAAAAATAAACAAGTATAATTATTTGGATACCCATACGCTCAAAAGTTATTTGGATGGGCAACAACTCCAGGGGGTTCTAGTCCATTGGTCTCCCCCCACCCTCAGAATAAGAGGTAAAAATAAAATAAATACAGATTTAACTTAAGAGATTGTTTTGACCAAACCAAACAAAAATGGATTGAGAGTGAAAATATATTTTATATTTAAAATAGCCAGTCAGAGAGAATGAGAAGAAATCACCACAAGAGCGCTAGTTTCAGAGTGCACTGCACACGATAACTTGCGGGTGCAGTCTAGAAAGATGGAAAATGTTCGTGAATAGCTTATGGCTATTTGTATAATCATACCAAAATATTCCGCTGGCGCTATTCCAGTTCAGTTGAATATAAACGTAGATCGATGTATTTGTTTATTGTATCTATATTCTAGTTAATTGTATTTTTAGTTATTTATTTCAAAGACGAGTAGAGTGTTTGTTGTATGTATATACACAACATGGTTATACACTCTCACACCAAGTTAATACTTGTACACTCCCTCTAAATTTAATCTTCCTTATCCCTAACTCATTGGCGTAATTAGCATATATGCGTACAACCTGAACAGGTAGTAAGACTGTGCTTAAAAAAAATAGTAACGTTCTCGGTCCAAACGTGAAATTTGGCCAACATCCTAGCTAACAGAGCCAGGTTGTCTAGCCTTGCTATGGTGGCCTGATAATAAACTACATACTTGGAGGTGTTATATAGTACGGCTGGTATATAAGTTTACATATTCCATGTGCAGTTTATGTTGGTAGGGTAAGACATGAAACATGGGCCACGCAAGGGCAATGTAATATGTATGACGATTACAACAAGCAAAGGTTCCCGCTAGCTTGTCTTATGGGACTCCGCAGAGAACAAGGTTTTACCAACGGCTGACCTACAAAGAGAGAGAAATGGGGAGGAGGGCAGGGGAGAATTTTGGGGGGTGCTCCTCCTCCCCAGATAATAGAGCTCATCTTCTAGGGGAGAGCGGGGGTTATATCAGGGGGTTCATCCTTGACGGCGTTCGAACAACGAGATAACTGCTCGAGAACTGCTAATGTTGGGAACTATCTCACTGTACTTCCTTGCACATCGCTCACAATACCACTCTCGCTCGCTCCACAGAACATGAAGCATATTAGTGGAGATAAACCACAATCCCCTCACTTGGAAGTTATGTCATAAGACTTAATTTTATTGCTAATCCAAAGTTGATATTAAAAACCAATTGAGAGGGTTAAACTTCTTCCATTGCATCCATTCGTTACTAGGCAGGTCAAAACAATCCCGCTATATTTGTGAAACTGGTTATGGTATTCGACATAGCTCTGTTTCCCAACATTTAATGCAAAATTTTACAAAAGCAGGTGTAAGATTATTGCAATAACCATTTCAATATTATAAGTTTTGAAAATAATATATACATATTCTGACATATTTCTGAAAGAATATGTAAGCACTAGCGTATTTCCTCTGTTGGAAAGTATTCAAAGACTCTCTATGCTAAAGTAAGTGTTTAATACTCTTCAATGTATTACACCTCAAAAATAAAATAAAATTCCCAATAGAAATATTTTCTAACAGCTGAGAATTGGGGCACATTAAATCTCCTTTCAGATCACATTCAGGTTCGCCTTGAATTAAATATTCGTCGTGCAACGAATGAAATGTCTTCCCTACGCCATCTTAGCCCCTGCTTCTATGTGTGATGAATGGGAAAGTGAGTAGCAGGAAGGGTAGAGGGGGGTGTATGTGTCAAAAATAAGAAAGGAAATAAATAAAAGTCTGACTCACCTTTCTCCTCCAACTTACCTCTCGACAATGACACTAACAAACGAAGTTACGTGAAGGTCTCCATAGCAACCTTCCTAAAGACTCTGCCTCTAACTTTATTACATCAACATTCCTTGGCACTACTACGAACTGCTACGATGCGAGTCCAACAAAGACAGAACAAACTGACTTTGCCTTTTATACAATTTCACCTTCTGGCTTTCTTCCTTCTTCCTTACTACATCTCTCTGGCTTGCTTCAGTTTTTGCCTCTCATTCGTTTCCTCTTTTTTTTCCTTTTGGGAGGAGTCTTTACGAAAACTTTTGCTCTTGGAGTTCTACCGTAATGCGCTCTTGGCTTGCACTTACTCCACAACATACTAATTCTCTTCACAAAACTCCCGTCTTTAACGACGTTTCTTATCTACTCTTTTACTCTTTAAGGAATCACCCTTTTACTTTTGGGATGTAAGATTATTGATGTATGTAGGTCATATTTTGGGTTGATTATTAATATATGTAACAGCCTTGACGCTGAGTTGTGCTTTATATGAAAGTTATATATGAAGTTAGTCTGAATTTAATTTTTCTTACGTGAATTTTAAAGGAAGCAAAACTTTTCAACATGTACTAGAACTCATTGAAAATAAATAAAGTAATCTAACTATTTTAATAAAAAAACTTTTTTATACTATACAAATTTACATCCTAATATTATTTTAGGGTTATTTACTAGTGTCCGTAAATAGCTCACCTCATTATAAGCCATTATCTAATTAGTTATCTTAACAGTAATTAGCTATACAACCAATGACATTTTTGTAAATAAACTTTCAAAATTCAAATAAATAAATTGTATTGCACACCGCACATACTTTCTCTCTCTTGTATTAAAAAAAATAGATTTACTTACTTTACACTTGAGAGGGTTGTGCAATTAGATAATATACATTATTGTAGAAACACTGCACCAAAAAGCATAAATAATATAATATACAATGTTACAAAAATATTGAGGAAAGGGGAACATTTCTCTTCCACCAAAGAGTAGGACAATCAATTCCACATTTTAAAAGACCATACATATATTTACTTACAGGTAAGAAACAATTGGTTTATAAAATATCTCAATTATAAGATTTTTATTTTTAATGGTATTCACATTTTACAGTGATAAATTATTTCATATCTCAAATAATTGAAATGTTACCGTAGAAATTTGAAATTTTCGCTCGTGTAAAGTTTTCTCAAAATAATTTTTAAGAGAAAATGAGAGTTGCCATTTTGTTTGTAATGTTAAACATTCAAATCAAAATAGTTTGATTGGATTTAAAGGAAATATAGTTTTCTTTTTTGCCCTTCAGTAAGCTACCCTCAATTTTGGGTTGTATATTTGATTCAAAAAATGTTTCAGGACACCTTATAAAATCCCTAAATACACCCAGTTTAGCCCAAAATGTTAAATAGTTTTTACTCTGGGCTGAAAGATAAACATACGTCACCACCAAAAACGGCTTAGTCGGTTTCAGGGTGTTGACATTTATCGACATCTTGAGCTCAAATTTTGCCTGATCATAATAATTCTTTCTTCGAGGATTCGAGGGAAAGTAATAAGATAGCTTCTATGATAACAGGTTTGTTAAGGCACATCTTACTACCCGTTCGGTTTGTGCACATATTTACTAATTACCAATGGGATAGTGGTGGAGAAGGTCGAATTCAGGGAAGATACGCCCACATATTCGTAAAGGGAGAGTGTATAAACACCTTTAGTACACCCAAACAGGATTAGAGCCCTGATCACACCGTCATCGGCAATCCAGTCTACAGCGAGAGTGACGCCTTAGACGATGCCGCCACTGAAGTGGGTGTAGCCTTAGTTAATATTTTGAAGCATTGACCATTATTTGTTTATTATCGTCTGAAAGCGTCTGTGGTGTAGCAAACTCCTAAACACTGGTATTCAGTCGCTCCTTATATGACGTCACCAGGTGGAATACAATTTTGATCTCATAAAATTAGAGCCAGCCTTTTAGCAGTGGTGCAGTGGTCAGGGTACCGGGTTACGAACCTAAGGGTCCTGTGTTCAGTTACCTGCTGGTACCTTGGTTATTTTTCTCTTAAGAGGAGTTATCCCAACGCTCAACAGGGGTTGGTAAATTAGGTTTACGTTATGTTTAAGAATCCTACAAGCCCACACCTCCATATTCACTCTCATCATATCATCTCATTGCGGGTACGTGGAGACACCCTCCTGCGGTGTACCCTGGGTAACACTTTGTGCCACCAGAGCGTTTGATAGTCTACATACAGGGGACCACAGTGGATGTCATGTCCCTCCCGGTTAGTATTTTGTTTAGCACCACGTCTTACTACCCGTTCGGGTTATACGCTTAAGTAATAATTACGATACTGGGCTAGGAATTAGGAAGGTTGAAAATAGAAGAAGTGACCCCACATTTGCGTGGAGAGATAGTGGAAGCCATTTAGGGAAAACCACCCCCAGTTCATCCAACCTAGGTTTGGACCTCAATCCCCCCCTCCCCCCGCCCATTCTCAGCAGTCTAGCTAAACACGAGTCTAGTGTGTTAGTTAACTACGCCACTAGAGCGGGTCCGGTCAGTAATGCCATACGCTATAGAAAAAAAAACAGTTTCAGTCAAGACCAAGCTTCTGGTTGTAGTTAAAAAAATTAGAATAATAAACTTAAAATACAGTTATAACGTAATTCCAATATAATAATGTTAAACAATTAGGGTTATCTCTCAAGATGGCAAAAATAGAGCTACTGGAATGCAGAATAATATGCAAAAAAATAAAACCCTTCAAAGTGTCAGCATGCAATCAGGCCAATTCTACCGGGCGTTCGACGTCTATATGGAGAAGATAAATTACAACTTTCGCAGTTAGATCGAGTGGTCAGGACCAAGAATTTCGTTAATCTCAATTTTCTAGACCGTTGCCACTATCTTTTTCCCAGTAGTTTCTCATTTGTACTCACGAGTCTTAGATGACCCCATTCCAGACCCATTGCTCCAAAGAAAATCTGGAAATTGAATCCGAGACCTTTGGATCTCTAGATAGAAACTCTTACCACTAAACCACACAGGTGGTCGATAGAATGCAGATACACTTTAAAAATAAAGTTTTTTAATTATTATTATTATTATTATTATTATTATTATTATTATTACTATTAGCACCGCGTCTTACTACACGTTAGAGTTATACGCACTCACGCTAATGTGTAATGGTAGGGTGATTGTGAGATGAAATGGAGGACCTACAGTTTAACGTGGAATCCGAACCGCGAAAGAGGCCTGGCATTCCCCACATTCAAAAGTTGTGATTAATACACGTCTTGTCAGAGCAGAAAGAAGGGTTTGGAAATCAGATAAATCCGTGCCGGGACCGAGGATTGAACCCCGGAACCTCAGCACAGAAGTTCAACATCTTACCCCTAAAATAAAAGGTAGTTGGCTTTTTTTTAAATATATCTCTAAAAACCTATTTGAAGGAAATTTAATGTTGTTTCGTGGATGTGTAAAAAATTTATGTCTAAATTTTATCAAAAACATTTTTAAAAAATACATGAAACTAGTTCTATCTCTTTTTACTTAAATGAAATTTATTTAAAAGCAGCACTAGGAATGTAAAAATTATAATATGGAACTTTTTTCTTTTCTGTTCCATTTTTAAAGCGAGTGTTGAATGGTACGTAACATTTTACTCATTTTTACTAACTTAATCTACAAATTTTGGTAATGAAACAAATATTGGTTAAAATGGTTGCTTGATATTTTCATAGTTTTTAAAGCAACTTTTAGATATTAATTGACTTCTATTGAGATTTTACAGTGAATCATCAAAACTTCAAAGAAAATAATTTTGTATTTTATATAGAAATAAAAACAATAGCAAAATCACCAAAAAGATTTATATATTTTTAAATCCAAAGAGTTAAATGGTTATAAAACATAAAAATAAAAATTTTAAGACATTTTATCAAGTCGATGATGACTTGGTGGAAGCTAACTGTGGTTGGGTTGGCTGTCTGGTAAATACGCTTTAATTCAGCTATGGTGAAAACATACAGCTTAGCTCAGTCGGTAGCGTGTCTACTTACCGGGTTAGAGGTTCCAGGTTTGATCCTTAGTACTGATCAAAAGTTTACCATTAAGGAAATCGGGATGTCCCCGTTTGTGCTGATAAGGTGATGTTTAGGGCACTGTGTGTTGTGTTTGCTCTAGATTTAATCAAGTTTAAAAGTAATTTAATTAAATATAACCAGTTGATTCAGAAAGTGCACGTTAAATACCACTAATAAATTAATGAAGAAAATTTAGTGTTAGCTTAAGATATTTAACTATAATTTTCCAAATTGTTAGGTCTTTCAGAACAGTATTTTTTAATTTGGTATATTTAAGGTTCACTTGATATTTTGGCATTATATTTAAATATGATCTAGAATATAACTTTCTCCCCACATTTTCACTGATGGGTCAGGGAGAATGAATTCAAGACAAGAGTCAATCTAGACCTTTTAAAAAAGTCTAAATATATTTAAAATAAAAATATATCTTTAGTATTTTAAATTAATTTAAGGTTTACACCAGTTTCAAGAGTAGTATTAAACGGGATTGATTTTATTAAAAGTTGTTTTTAACCGGCGGACTTTATTACTATTCAATTATGAAATATAATTGAATTGTCACTAATTTTGGATAGTAATGAACTTCTATTAAGTCTATTTTAACTCCAAGCCGAGTGTACGTAGCATAAATTATAGCAAGATCCACCACTGGTATTCTTACTTGACCCCCTCCCCCCGTTTTCAGATCCCCTAAACACCCCGCCGCTCCCCCCCTTCCCCCACTACCACTCAGCCTCTTTACGAAATTCTCCTCGCGTTTCAACTTTCAACTGTTTTATGAATTTCAAATAACATTTTCAAACCCCCTTTTCCATTCTTTCCTTACATCCTCTCTTTAACCTCCCGTTTGCCTTTTCTTCTTATATACATGTATATCTCGTCTTTCTCTTAAAATAATATATTTTATCAGGTGTAAAAAAAAAGACTGTACGAATACAAAAATATGCGCATGAAAGGAAAACAATGGGTTAGGAAGATTTATATTAGTAGATTCAACTATCTAAATGGTTTGTTTATTCCTAATAATGACCTGCGATGAATTTTGCACGATGCTTTACTTGAGATTAACAAATATATGTGTTTATTCAGCCATTATATTGAAACTCCCTGGCATAACAGGTCTTTAGGTTTCAAGAAAATACACAATTATATGTTTGTAAAGAGAATATCATGGTTAAAAAAATTATGTAAGTTATGACCCAATAAATATTAATAGCAATATGTTTTTTGAGTATTGGATTAAAACATAAAAATATAATACTAAAAATATGATTGAATAAAATTCACTTATTTATGTGGTGTAAACAAGACTTCAGACTAAATTATATTTATACATTTTCTTTAAAGATATTGATAATTAGAGAAAAATGTTTTATACTTAGTTTCTGTAACGTATTACTTGCTTAAACGTTACTTTGTTATGAATGTGTAGGAATAATTAAATAAAAGTATGTTGAATTATGATTAAACAAACACTCGACTACATGATAGTGGGCGGATTTAAGTAGACTGGGCTGTGTCAAATATGACCATCACAAACAAATTTCATGCAATGGTGTGAGGTGAGGGGGATAGGTAATGAGCATGCTTTGTTATAATGTTCAACAGGTTAGCCAACATAATATATTATTTAAAATAATATAAAATTATTGTATATTAATTGACTTAAAATACTACTTTCATTTATTTTATTAATTTATTTACTTTAATTCAGGAAATTTTAAATTTTTGAAAATGTACACATGCATTTAAATTAAAATCGTAATAAAAGTAATTACCTTATATATTAACCAAGTGAAAGATAGTAGGCAAATACGTATGTATGTATTTCTCAAACTTTAACCAAATTATATTTGATTAAACATTAATTGTATTCCTATTATTTTTTAGGTTTTTATTAATGTTATATTATATCTATGTATTGACAGTTATTAATCATTTAGTATTTACTTCAACATCTTAATAGTATTTTAATATTAGTTTTACAGTATATAAAAGTAGGGTATAAGCTTTGATAAGTGTTTTAACTGATACACACGATTTAAAAGATAAATGTTTTCACTTGGAGGATGGATGAAAACGATGAATATACATGGATTGGTAAATATTCGTTTCTTGAGGGAAGCAACTTAAATTTATATGTGAAAGATTAATTAAATTTTAATATAAATGCTATAATTTATTTAGAAGCTTAATGGCCGTAGTATAGTGACATTTGTCCTGATCAGTTTACTAACCATTGTGAAACTGTTGATCGCATAGTGATAATGTTGTAACTTCAAGTGGCTCCACACCAGTGATGGCTCGTGTATAGGCACTGAGGAACTGCAGCACCCCCTATTTCCACTTGATATTATCGATAAAATTTATTATAATGAGTGCTTTTTTCTTTAATTCTTCCTTTATTTTTATAGTACAATATATATATATATATTCCTTAAGCTTAGTGTCAGTACTTCAGTAGCCATCCCCCAGTTTTTGAAAAAGATACAAAAATCTTTGTATGGAACTGTTTGCTTCACAGTTCCAGTGACGTGGTGTTTGACTGTTGTGCACATGCGCACATAGGAGGCGGGTGGGGAGGATAGCGGGACTGCCAGGTAGAGAGAGTACTGTTGCTATCGTAGTGCCAGCTCTGGCGTGATGGTGGAAGGAAGTTTTTTTTACTTGGCGTGTGTTGTGATTAAAAACTGTGTACCATATTCTTGAATGTGGTAAAGACTGTAGAAATATATTATTCTGCTTCTAGATATTTTATTTTATTAATTTTTTTCGTTTCTTTTACATGTTTTTTCCTTTTACACAATTTTTAAGCAAAGGCTAAAAATTTTTGCACTAAGCTACAAGCCACCACTGCTCCACGCTGAAGAAACTAGTGTAAAACTACAATTTACTTTATTTTAAATACATTTCTTGATGATGATACTTGTAAGTTCATAAATTGCACAAGTATGAAACCACAAGACTTTGAGGACCTTTTGAACAAGGTAGGTCATCTCATTTCAAATCAGATACAAATTGTTGAGATAGTATACCAGCTGAAGTGAAACCGCATTACACATTGATATTTTTGGCTACCGTAGACTCACATCTTTCATTGCATCTATTAATAATTTACAACTCTGTAATATCAATTTTCATCCCCAAGATCGGCGAAGACATTAGTGAAGCTTTTAAGGACAATACTAAGGTAAGAAAAAATTATCGAAATAAATATTTTAATTATGTAAATATACAATTTATTACTATACAGTTAAAAGTTAAAAACCATGTTTGGTTTTTAAATGAAATTAGTTTTAATTGTAAATTAGGATACTCAATGAATAATAAAACACATTCCTGAAACTAATAGTTAAAGGTCATCATATGTACAAATCCAGTCCGTTGGACAATCATCAATTACAATCTGGGATCCATTAATGTAATTGCAGTTTCTGAGGCTCGTTTGGTTGACTCCTCTGCAGCACCTGTATCGTGTAGTCTTTGTAGTTGTTAGTAAGGCATGTTACCTGGAGGAAGTGAATAGCTGGTTGATGAGGCTGCGTGGAGCGCTGGATACGTAGTAATAGCCGTAGAAGGCGGCCTGGGCGGAGTAGGGCTTGAGTGAGATGTCTAAGAGAATGCATGGTATGTATATGGCAGTGCCTCAAATTCCCCCATTACTGCATCAATCAAAACGTTAAGGATATTTTTTTTTAAATATTAGATTTGATAATTACGGTTATGGTCGCGTCTAAATTAGATTTTTTTTAAATTGAAAAGTGACACTTGGACACGGGAAGCGAGCCCAGGACCTTTGGCTTAGTATGCCAATACGCTAACCACTGAGTTATCCAGGAGCTATTCGTCCCTTGCACAGGGTCATTCTTCACTCGTATTTTAGGCAGTCTGTGATGGACGTGTGGAAATCGTCAGCTATTTACGAGTGATCAATTAAGACCACAAGCGATCAGATAACGCAGCCACCTTTGACTCGGGAGGACCTTACGCTGCCAAATGTACAAAGACAATAGCACCAACGCGCGTGTTATCACGATGGATTAACATAGAAAAATTATATTTTTTATAACTATGGCTATAGCCACCATATCTTTTGATGTGATGTTACGTAATATTTAAATAGAGCTACTTAAGAGTTGTTTTAAGAAGATTTATTATTATTGTATCTGTCTTAAAAGAGGTTCAATCCATTTGTCAGTGAACGTAGACTGCTGATGCGCCCTATCCTCTGCCTCCTTTGTGCGTAGTTACTATATTCTATTCATTTCAAGCCAATATTTATAGAAGACTTGCTTTTGAAATAAAACTACAGATAACTTTACAAAAAGAAGAAAACTCACTTAAATATAAAATTTAAACTCTATATGGTACAGCCTGAATTTCAAAAACTAATTTTACGCAATTATAGGTCTAAGGCAACATAACAAATGCTATTTTGTCAAAACATATATAAATGATTTCAATATTATATTATTATTTACATTAAAACAATTATTTAAAAACAGTGTATATAACGTTTTCACATAAAATTTTATTTTTAATAAATTCGGAACTTTAATTTAGTTTGAAGATACATGAAAGAAGCTTTAAACTTTGTTCAAATTAAAGGTTTTAAAATCAATCATGTTATAAAAATCAAACGTTCTCCTCTTAAGGTTTCAATTCCATGACAAAGATGCACTGGTGGGCACACGGTCTACAGCCTAACCTAATCTGGTTTGGTGTACCAGTAATGGAGAGGTCAAGGTTCAAATCCAGGTATGCTTTAATGTGTGTTATTTATAAAAAATTGTTTTCTACAAATGTGGGTAAACTTATATATGAAGAGAAACAAAAAGAAATTGTAATAAGCTTTTATAATATAAACTAGTTAGATTAATTTCAAATTAAATTATGTGTAATTTGTTCGGATGCTAATTTATCAATTACTGCTTTGCTTGAAAACATCTGAATGTTTATTTGATAACTGTACTTCGCTTAAACTATTTAAACAAGATTTAAACCAAAAAAGATCAATACAAATATGGAAACAATGAACACGAGGGCTTTACCTAACATAAATGTAAAGTAAGTAATTTATATATTGCTTTCTATCCTGTCGGCTCCCGAGTTGTTTTAATGTTCGCGCAAATTCACACAGTTGAAATATGTTTATAACTAGTCGTCATACAAAACCACCAGGATGGCTTCTGGTCACCAGTTCATTCTTAAGACACAAATGCCTGATAAGGCTGTAAATGACCGTTTCCTTTCCATACACTACAATATTGTGTTTGAAATGTGGTTAGTTTTAAATTTTGGTATAATGAAACCAAAATACCTAAACGGATGTTGTTTAACGATATTTAAGGTTGAAACTGTTTATAAATCAACCAGAATTATTTTATTTGAAAGAAAATAAAGTGCATCAGTCATCTTTCTTTTTGTTTTTTTTCACTGCCTCTCATTAACCATTCGGGTTGTACAACTAAGCCATCTATTTAAGTGGTTTAGTGTAAATATACTGACTGAACATATCACGTAAATATTATACTGTTCATAAAATCTACTTTAGTTGGTAAATAGGGTGTTATGCAAACCAAAGTGTCAAGATATGAGTTTTTTACTAGGCCATTTTTACCATTTATTTATTTAATGCCATTAGGAACTCAAGTTAACTGCCACACTCACAAAAGTACGCCACCCAACCCTATCTTGAGTTAGTTATATACACTCCATCCCTATCTTGAGCTAATTCTAATCAGTCACCCTCATTACACACTATATCGTACAGGTCCATTCTAATGTTATCCTCCCAGCTCCGTCTAGGTCTTCCAAATGATCTTTTCACGTTGGGTTTACTTGCCAGTATTCTGAACAAGGATATAGAATCTTCCATTCGCAATGCATGTCCTGCCCACCGTAATCTATGACACTTTGTTATCCTAACATTGTCTTGTGATTAGTACAGTTAATGTAACTAAGCATTATGTAACCTCCTCCACTCCCCAGTATCTTCATGACTTTAAGGGCCAAATATATTTCCAAGCACTTTGCTTCAAACACCTTAATTGTTTTCGTTATGTAACACCCATAGGAAACAACCAGTAAAATTATGGTTTGTGTATTCAGAGTGTTACATTCCTTGAAAGGTATGAGATATAAACAACTTATTGGCCTAGCAATAGCACACATTTCCCTAATTTCCCATCTAATAGCGTCATTGAGTGTTAAAATGTTTCCTAAATATGTAAATTCATTAATCCTGTTAAAAGAAATGTTGTTCGAAGTAATCTCTACATTATCGTCCCCAAACTATGTTTTCTGTATGACCATATGCCAAGTCTTTCCAGCATTTACTTCTAAACCTATTTCCTTGCTAGCCTCTGAATAAAAAAATCTGCGTTTCTTGCAAGAGATTCCTTACTATTTCCCAAAAATTATAAATCATCTGCGTACCCTAATAGCTGCAATGCACCATTTAATGTAAATCCTTTCCTGCTCTCTTGCATTACCTTAGTGGTATACTTTAACGTTGGATTAAAAATTAAGGGGGACGGAGTATATCCGTGTTTCAATCCTTTATGTGTTTCGAAAGTATCTGATAACTAACCTAACATCCCGATCATCTTAAAGGGTTCCAAGAGATCGGGAACCATTGGTTTATATTATAACTACCTGTTAGCTAGCTAATTAACTTACTAGCTAACTGTTTAACCTATGGAACCCAAAAGCTCATAATCACTTTACACCCGTAAAAACTATGAGTAGAATTATAGTTTCTTATATTCTCAATTTAATATTTGGAGCGAGAACACGAGAGGGTAACACAACAGCTTACAAACTGAATATATTAGAAAGCATTGCCTGCAAACATTTGGTGTTCAATCTCCTGTTGAGTTTTATTCCTATCTGTTAACATACTTCACAAGAATGTAAATTCGTAAATTTATTTAAAACGTGTTTTAACAATTTTTATGAATTGATTTATTTGAAATACAGGATTTCAACAGTCATGTATTTGTTAAAACAATTTCTTTGCTTTTCTTAAGCAAACGTTCAAAATTTCTTAAAAATAATAACTAATTGTCACTCAATATTGTTTTATAGATATTTTTAATCAACTGTAATGCTTATTTTATAATTTATTTTAATTCCTCCTTAACTGTTAGTTTCTAAAGTAACCGTATTTAGTAATGACACCATTGCTCCAGGTTCTAAGAGAAGAGTCTTGAGTGGTATATCATCCTAGTCGGTATAAACTGGCGCGCAGCCAGACTCATCCTCTCTCTCATTATCTAACCAAGCCACTTACAACACCAGTTTCTCACACACGCCACGGCATTCACTTCATTTAAGCCCCCTTCCTGGCTTTTGATCAACACTTTCTATCTTCATCTACTTTCTTTCTCTTATACTTCATAGAACTCCTATGAAGAAACACACCTCCTGCAGGTAAGAGTCCATTTCCTTGTTACCATGTTTCTCGGTGTTCTAACTAGGACCTCGAAATGAGGCTTATATAATCTTCACAAAATTTGCAGGATATTCGATAAAAATGTACTTTTTTTGTAAAAGAATATACATAATTTTATCATATCCTGGATTGCATAAGATTGGCGGGCAAAGGAATAAATTAAATTACAACTTACTAATTGTGTAAAAACTAAAAAAAAA
>CABFOW010001345.1:12805-68193 GCA_902141385.1 Timema californicum | reverse complement strand
TAAACCATATTTAAAATTATATGATTACAAAATTATGTCAAAATGTTAAAAAATCCCGCAATTTGTAAATAAAAATATTTGGACGTATGTATAAAGAATATTTAAAATATTTGTTATTAAAAATATAATCGAGGGACTGGTTGGAGCTCACATTACAACGGGAATATTTTTCAAGTTGCTAATAATTTTAAAGGTTTAAAAATTGATTCATAAATGCATTCTCATTGTTTTACCTCATTCCATGGCAGGCGTTTTATTTTGAATACAAATATTGATGACTGCTTTAAGCAAATATTACGTTTCAAATATGCGTTGTGAAATTTAGTGGGATTAAATTTATAATTTTATTTGTATTTGGAAGGTTTTTCTCCACTGAATTTTTTAATAATAATTTCATATGTAACCAAAATATGGCTCCTCTCCAGAATGAGTACAAGCTGTGCTGGGACCTCGCTATGATCCGGAAGGTTGGTACTCAAGATGAGTCCCTGTCAGGTGTTTAGAATATGTCATTCACATTAAAGTAGATTTACAACATAATTTCAAGTGAATGTGAGAGGATATTCGTATAAACTACTTTTATTGACCATTAAATTAAGGTTGTACTTCCACAATGGAGCTTCACTTCTATATTAAATTTTATTACAAATTATTTTAAAACTTAAATAGATGACGAGCATCAGTGCATTACAGCTATGTTTATAAAGTGACGTTGAAATAATAGCCTAAATATTTTTTGAGGTAGTAAAAAATCCCCCAGATTAAATTTTGTATTATAAAACTGTAAATATACAAATCTAAGAAGTTCATTTCCCCCAAATTTAGCTAAATAATCAACTGTATCAATAAACATTGAAAATGTCCCACCACCTCTGAAATTACTAATACAAATTACACGATAAAAACAATAACACCCATTTTGGGCTAAATGCGTTCACATACAAGAAAGTTACTTGAGAAGATGTTAAAAAATTGATTTATTTTAAATTATTAAGTTGAATCATTGAATCGTGTTTTTTCTCATCATGAATAAAACCCGTATATTTTTAGCTTTGAGAATAGTTTTAAAAACATCATTACTAAAAGTTTATTTTGGAATTTTATGTTTGTTCAAGTTGAAAACATCTCCAACGCAAGACTCTTCCCACTTCTCCTTTCTTTTTTTACTCCTTTGAACAACTTAAACGTAAACAATGTTTTAAAGATTTTTTTCCTTAGGAGTGAGGGCACATTGTAGGCGTAACTCAATTTTCTTTGCCTCTTCCTTCAAAATGTTCCCAATTTCTTTCGTTTCCTTATCTGAATCCACTTTAGTTTCCCCTTTTATTCTATCCCCTCCGCTATCTTTCAGATCACCCCTTCCTTTCAACGAGGGCTGCCTACCTTCTAGGAAATAACTTGTCTGTATACTCAGTGGCCACTAAGTACCGCTCTTGGATACTTGTCACGTAAATCATTTTAGGTGGCCAAGTACTTTATTGACAGTGCTTTGTTGATAGAAGAGCTTTGGCCAGGTTTTAGATTTCAAGCAAACATTCGCACAATGGCGGTCTAGTGGATGGGTGATTTTGACGAGGAATCTGAAGAAAGTTTACAGCGGGATTTTTCTTTAGTGTAATTAAGGTAGGATAGTACAAACAAAGCTTTAATTGATATAGCAGAGACCAGCAACGACGTATCCTGGGGAGGAAAGGAAGGGATAAAGGGGTAATCAGAAACTGATCAGCTTAGTACACATCGAGTTCCTTTTTTTGACAGACTCGTTTCAAGATTCTTTCCAGACAGTTTTGATAAGTTGAGAAAATCTGGTCTTTGTTTCAGAACGTAGATTTCTCAACTGTTTTACCCGGAACGTAATTCTAAAAGGTTGCTAGTTTTTTACACCATGCTATAGTATCCGCCTGGACCATAATAAAAGAAAATATACCAGTATTTTGGAGAACAGAGAGTGGAAAACATATTATTAGATCACCAATCATGATTTTAACCTAGACCTCCCTTGTATAGGCCAAACAAACTATATGAGCCTGACATTCAATACGCGTGTCCACCGGTGTGGATAGACAGGTATTCTTTGCACTTTTGTAGATATCATATAGATCTGACGATTCTCTAGTTTTAATTACTAAACTCTAACACCCCGTCTCGATGTGAGGATTATGAACATATATACTCAAACATAAGTAATCAAAATTAAACATTTATTTTTTTATTTGAAGCCTGCTTTAATGATTTTGTTCAGCTTCGATCATACATACATGGTATGGTACCAAATCCCTTAAAATAAGATTACATCAATTTTTGTTTTGTTTTAATCTTTCACTCTTCTGGCGCTAAACCGTATTACACATCTTGTTTATTTAAAATATAGTACTTTGGTGCGTTTATAATTTTATTTATTTATAAATTAATAATACTCTACCTAAATCAACAAATATAAGAATGTTGGCTTTAGAAGGTGGTTAATTTTTCCCCGTACTATTCTCTTCTTACTCATCTGGACTGACCAAATTATATACATACATTGCAATGGATTTAAATATACTTTCATTTTATATAACTGAGCTATTTATGTGTATTAAGTTTGTCCCAAGTCATTATATATTTTTTGATCAATATTTCGTGGAAAATTAGTATTTATTTAAAATTGTTACACCTATTTTGTAAGTTTTTAACAATTTATTGGTATAAAATGTGTAGTTTGAAATTGTTTTTATTGTAAAATTTCACTTTATTTGAATTGAACCAACCTCATTAAAATTGATTATTATTTATATACGTGTCGTACAAACTAAAATAAGTCTCATTTGTTAAAGAACAAAACTTAATCCCTTGCTTTACAATATGGATGGATGGCTTTAATTTTTTTTAAAGAAGTCACATTGATTTAAAAAATAGAACCCATAAAATAATGTATATATATATATATATATACACACATTTATTAATAAACAGGAACTAAAATTAAATATTTATATTAAAATTATATTAATAAAAGGAAGAAAACATAATATTATAGAACTTAAATATATTAAAATAAAAGCTGTGATAAGGTGTACTACTTTCTAAAGTCTACTTAAGTATGAAACCACATTTAATTTTTTTATCGAATAGTACTAACCTAAACAATCATTTTGAACAAAAATTTAAAGATATTTAAGAATAATTTCATATTAGAAGAAAAGTAGTTTTTAAATCTTATTTTTCTGATGAAAAACCAACATACAATAGTATGTATCATGGTACAGAGCTCTAACCATTATATCTTTGACTATCTCGCTAGGCCCATTTTCAGAAAATGTCATTGTTTTATAAGTCCATAGTGAACTACCCTTAGTTTTTGGGCCCCAATACAAATCATGATGTTCCTCGAATTACCTATCTAGATTGAAATAAGCCCAACAAATTATTTTAACTGTAGCCCCAGGTACAGAAAGACATAAAGAAGGGTAGGCCTAAATATAAGGTAGGATCGAGATTATTGAATCGATCATTTCGAAGAGGTATGATCTCGACAAAAGTAAATTTTACAGGAAATACAAAAACATTTTTTTTAAATCACATTTAATTATTAAGATACAGTCTAAGATATTTAGTTGATAATGAGCCCACAGTAATTATTTAATAAAAGTTTGTTTTTGGATATATTGCCTTTTTCAAGATAATAATGGGAAAGTAATCAATAGTAATGGATTAAATATACAAGCTACTATAAAAGTCAGTTGTGGTTGTAGACGCATTCAAATATAATTTTCCTCAAATTAAAATATGACACCTGGACACAGAAACTGAAACATGGACCTTTGAATTAGTACGGCAATTCCATTTCCACTTGACCAACCAGGAGTCAACCTGTGTCCAGGGTAGTTCTTCACTAATACTTTAAGGCAGAGTCTGAGATGGACGTGTATAAATCGTCAGCTACCAATGTGTGATTTTATTAATATCACGAGCTATCAGATAACGCAGCCAACTTCGACTCGGGAGCGCTTTATGCTGCCAATAGTAGAATGACAACTGTATGAATGCATATATCATTATGGAACAAATATACATACTATTGTATTTACAAAGAACGTTTATGGATGCATCTAAGTATAGTATAGTTTACAGTGACAAATGACAAACAACCCCGAAATTGAACCCGGTAGTTTTGGCTTAGTAAGCCAATCATCGCATTTCCCTTGTCCATCGTTTATAGCTATGCTGCAATCTCATCATGGTATACTTTAGGGTTATTCTCCCAAGTATATAACAGGAGGGTTATCCCACTTCCTCCTAATTCAATGTTCACCCCTTAAGTTAAAAACCTTTTCATTAACTTTAAATAATATCCCGCGTTACGAAATCATATCTGAAAGCACTAACCACTATAGGTTTATCAGACGTTTAACGTGAATAATGTCAGCATTGTTTGAGAAAGCACTAATGATGTTATTGTATATTATCAGCTATCTAACCATGAATAAAATGATAGTTAGTACTAACCTAAACAATCATTTTGAACAAAAATTTTAAGATATTTGAGAAGAATTTCATATTAGAAGAAAAAGTCATTTTTAAATCTTATTTTTCTGATGAAAAACCAACATACAATAGTATGTATCATGGTACAGAACTCTAACCATTATATCTTTGACTATCTGGCTAGGCCCATTTTCAGAAAATGTCATTATTTTATAAGTCCATAGTGAACTACCCTTAGTTTTTGGGCCCCAATACAAATCATGATGTTCCTAGAATTACCTATCTAGATTGAAATAAGCCCAACAAATTATTTCAACTGTAGCCCCAGATACAGAAAGACATAAAGAAGGGTAGGCCTAAATATAAGGTAGGATCGAGATAATTGAATCGATCATTTCGAAGAGGTATGATCTCGACAAAAGTAAATTTTACAGAAAAGACAAAAACATTTTCTTAAATAAAATTTAATTATTAAGATACAGTCTAAGATATTTAGTTGATAATGAGCCCACAGTAATTATTTAATAAAAATTTGTTTTTTTAGATATATTGCCTTTTTCAAGATAATAATGGGAAAGTAATCAATAATGGATTAAATAAACAAGCTACTATAAAAGTCAGTTGTGGTTGTAGCCACATTCAAATATAATTTTCTTCAAATTAAAATATGACACCTGGACACAGAAACTGAAACATGGACCTTTGAATTAGAACGGCAATTCCATTTCCACTTGACCAACCAGGAGTCAACCTGTGTCCAGGGTAGTTATTCACTAATACTTTAAGGCAGAGTCTGAGATGGACGTGTATAAAGCGTCAGCTACCAATGTGTGATTTTACTAATATCACGAGCTATCAGATAACGCAGCCAACTTCGACTCAGGAGCGCTTTATACTGCCAATAGTAGAATGACAACTGTATGAATGCATATATCATGATGGAACAAATATACATACTATTGTATTTACAAAGAACGTTTATGGATGCATCTAAATATAGTATAGTTTACATTGAAAAATGACAAACAACCCCGAAATTGAACCCGGGTGTTTTGGCTTAGTAAGCCAATCATCGCATTTCCCTTGGGATTGCAGCATAGCTATAAACGATGAACATCATGGTATACTTTAGGGTTATTCTCCCAAGTATATTACAGGAGGGTTATCCCACTCCCTCCTAATTCAATGTCCACATCTTAAGTTAAAAAAACCTTTTCATTAACTTTAAATAATATCCCGCGTTACGCAATCATATCTGATAGGACTAGCCACTATAGGTTTATCAGACGCTTAACATGAATAATGTCAGCATTGTTTGAGAAAGCACTAATGATGTTATTGTATATTATCAGCTATCTAACCATGAATAAAATGATAGCCCTAACCAAGATTCGAGAATATATCCCTCGAAGGAATTCATTCAGGGTCTGAAATGACTGGCAACTTTAAACAATCTAAGCCAATGCAAAGACTGACACAACTTTAATTACTCTTTCAGTCTAATCGCCTTCTCTTGACAGAGAATTGGTGGGGTGGTATGAGTAAAGAAGTATGCTAATTGCAGTGAGTCTCAGTAGTTGTCTGGAGTCGAACTTAGAGGGGGCTTGGAGTCACTCCAAGTAATTGCATTTCCCCTGGTGTCATGAAGAATTGGGCGGCTCACTTAAGTGCCGGGAAAAAGTAATTAAATTACCACCTAGTTTCTCTCGGGAAACACTGTCATATACTTTACCCAAAGCGAGGAATTGTTATTCGGGTGTGACTTAACATGTGATATCATAAAATATTGATGGCTTATTATTTACTGCTCATCATCTATATTAAGCTCACGAGAGGTCTTCACCAACAGAATAACCCACTCACTTATTAAGTAAATGATGCATATAAACATGTACTGTACAAAATATACTGAACATAATTACTTTCTCATTTAACCGCATGTGTTGCTGCTTTATGTAAAATATTATTTGTGTGTGTAGGTATGTGTGATTAAAATTTTTTAATCCTAAATACAGTTATAAGTATAAAATGACTAAAACGTAAATGGATTAGCATTACACGTGTTTATAATATTAGTATGTAAATATACATATTGTGAATATGTTCAATGCTAGTTTCAATATTTTTGTCATTTTCATACTTATATATATTATAGAAAATATGACCACACAAACCTACACACCAATAATATATGTATGTACACACACATATATATATATATATATACACATAGTAGTTCACGTACCTGGGAAGTCTGCTAACAACTGATGCCTACTGCACCAAGAAAATAACAGTAGGTGGAGATAACTACGGCTAAGGAAACTTTCAGCAAGAAGAGGTTATTGCTGACCAGCAAGTTGAATTGGGAACTGAAGAAGAAACTTATTAAATGCTAAGAAGAAACTTATTAAATGCTACATAGGAGAATCGCTTTGTATGGAGCAGAAACTCGGACTCTTAGGAAGTTAGAAAAGAAATACTTGAAGAGCTTTGAATGTGATGCTGGAGAAGACTTGAGAAGATCAGGTGGGAAAGACAGGGTGACAAATGAAGGTGTCCTAAAAAGAGTTGGTGAGAAGATAATTATTTTGGATGTGATTATTTGGTACCAAGAAAGGTCTAAGATATATAGATCTGGCTACTCTTTAGTTCCAGTGATCAGACATTGAAGCTAAAAGGCGCTACTATATTAGCATCATATTAGCAGGCGCGCAATTCAAATAATGTAAAGAGGTTTGAACTACAAAGTTTTAATGTTATATATTTTTAAATAATATGGAAACCAGAGAAAAGATTAATAGCTTAAAAATAATTTCATTTTTAATAAACATGCAAATACAATAATTGATTGCTAACGAGTGTAAAAACATTTCAAGCTACTTTTTAATGCTAAATATGTATATTATCTTTGCATAGATTAGCTCTGTACACTGGGAGAGAGGGTGGGAGGATTTTATACACATTTTATTATATTTAAATTATACAAATTTTGATTGAAATTATAAGTTTATTTATATAAAGACAAGAAAAACTAATTAATCCAGGAAATCGCTCAAAGTCATTCCGTTCACTTACTCTATTGCATTAGGAATTTGAAAGTTCATTACTGCCCTTAAAATGGTGCGCCCCTATCCCTACAAATGAAATTATAAAACCATAGTTTACTCTAAGGAAGTATCTATCTCTTAGATCAGTTGATCATTAAATCTTTGTTCGTTTAGTTGGTGGTTTAGTTTAGTTGAATGACCTATATACAAGTGATTAGTTCAGTATTAGTTAAGTTGGGGTCTTAGTTAACTCTTTCAGTTAAACAATTATTTATTTTGTTTTACTCTTTCACTTGACAAGCAGACCAAACATCTTTACGACACTCTTCAGTATATATTACATTTTTTTTGAATGAATTTAAACAATTTAACTGATGATTGAGTGGTTTATTTTATTATATGTACTGTATAGGTCTACTTTTAGGTTGAACTGTTTTTTTTAGATAATAATAAAGGTAGAATCCACGCTAACTAATCAAATAAAAAACTTTTTATAAATAACATCTAACTAGATATATTTAGATTATTTATTATGTTAATTGTTAAAAGTATTGATTTTTGATTACATTTATTTTTAAATAAATAATGTTTCTTTATATGCAGCAAGAGTATTTAAAATTCAGCTAAGCTACTATTTTTTTTCTATTTCACTTCAGCTTTGTGGCCGAAATAGGCCGAAGAGTTACGATCATTGCAAAAAGAGGAAATAGTTCGACTAGTTCATTTGGAAGAATCGTTCAATTTTAAATTATATGCAGCAAGAGTATTTAAAATTCAGCTAAGCTACTATTTTTTTTTCTATTTCACTTCATTTTTGTGGCCGAAATAGGCCGAAGAGTTACGATCATTGCAAAAAGAGGAAATAGTTCGACTAGTTCATTTGGAAGAATGGTTCAATTTTAAATAGTCATTCATGAACTACACAGCTCTATTTATTTCACTGAAGCGCGCAGTTCTGTAATATAGGAGATGAGATGAAGCGATAAACGTTATTTAATCTCGAGACTATATTATAGAATGTATTGATTTTATTGAAATGAAAATTACAGTACAACCATTACATAAGATTGTATTACAATCGTTTAGTAATTCCCGATCTACAGTTTTTTTTATGATTCATTACAATCATGGTGCACATCCTTCTTTAAAAAATAGATTTAGTCAATTTATTAAACTATTTATTTTAAAATATCTCCAACGGATGTATGTTTCATAGATGTTAAGAGAGCTAATTAAATATTAAGGGTGTACTAAGCATAAATTTCAATATAATGGTAGATTTCGATAATAATGTACTTGTTAACACAGCACGTACACAAAACAGTTTTGATAAAATCAGCGTTCGCATTAATATCTTTTTGGTGTAGATTATTTTGTTCTTAAAGTGCAAAGATCCACATAATTTCATTTCGACAAAATCATTCTAGAATTGGTTTTATATTGAACTAATTAGTATATTAAATGACTGTTCCAAATTTTACGCAAGTATTTTAATGGTACCACGATTTAGGGGAAAGGGGAATACAGTAGTGAGGGTAATTTTTGGGCAGGGTGGTTGCCTGGACAGCATATTTGAACACTATCAAGAATCAGAAATAATACCTTCTATAGTCAGTCTGGACTAAGTCCGGAACTCCAGGGTAAAACAACGCTATAGTATATTATTGTTTTAAATTGTTAAATTGATTAATTGTTCTGTTCCTCATAGTGTTTGTGGTATCCTGGAACAGATATTTATTTGTTAAACAGTATCACATGCCACAATGTTCTGTTCCTCATAGTGTTTGTGGTATCCTGGAAGAGATATTTATTTGTTAAACAGTATCACATGCCACAATGTTCTGTTCCTCATAGTGTTTGTGGTATCCTGGAACAGATATTTATTTGTTAAACAGTATCACATGGCACAATGTTCTGTTCCTCATAGTCCGTGAGGTCTCTTGGTTCATACTTTTTTTTACAGATTTCAGATTTAGTTCAAGTGGTCTAAATAAATGCATATTTGGAAAACGTTAGTTATTAGAATGTAAAAGAAGTACTTAATATGTTTTCCAAAACCCCTGGACAGATCACAGTTTATAAGTTAAAGATCCATATGACAGAACTAATTAAATATTACATTCTGCTCACCAGTGAGTGGAACGTGTGCTCATGGTGTTTGATACTTTTTCTATAGTGTTTGTCAACTTAACTAACCACTTTTGACTAGGCTAGCGATGAAAGGGAGATTTGGGTTCGAGTGCCGATCGGGTGTACTGACGGTGGTTTTAAAAAATGGTTTTACACTTCCTCTTAACGTAAATGCGAGTATACGTCCTCTTAATTAATTATTTTCCCATCCCTACTCCATTAGCGTAGTTAGTATAGATGCGTGTAAACTGAACCGGTAGTAAGACTCCGTGCTTATAAAAATTCACTTCTTTCTCTTTGTCGTCTTGGATATTCCATATTCCCTGAATGCACGTGTCATTTGACAGCACCAGCATTAGAACCGTGTCTTCATTTAAAAAGAGAACGTTGGACAGCAATGTGACAGTTCCATTCAATCTTTCTCACATTCAACAGAAAAAAAAAATGTTATTCTGTGAAAATAACTTTTAATCAAGTTTTGATGGAAAGAGATATGAGCAAGATAAAGCTCGTGTCTAGTTATAGCTATGGATACTTAACCAAGATTGATAAACGTTTTTATTTGTTTGATATTCCATAACTTCTACATGTTTTATAAATTAAAAACGATGCATTTTCCCAGTATTTCATATGCAAAGCTATTAATCAAAAATGTGTTTATTTTCAATGTTTCTATTCAATTTCAAATACTTTTTTAAAATAAAAATATGTCAGTAAAATTTTCAAACTTCATAAAAAGTAGTTGAAATTAATTGTTTATATTGGGTATGCTTTACTAGTTCATATTTTAATAAATAACGAAATAAACGCTGCTGTAAATCACAGATACATTTTCACTCCTTTACCTATATAAATAAAATCATTTATATGAAATTGATTTGAAACTAAATAATATAAATTTTGGGAAAACGTAAAGATAACAAGATCATCACTTTACGTAAGGGATTTATATATATATATATACATAATAACATACGCTGTTAAACATATTGAGAATAAATAGAATGCTGCACCACAGTAACTTTCTTTCCCCTCTAAAAATAATACGAAGCACCGCTCTTTTTAATCTTAAAATATACCTTTACCAAGAACTCATAAAATTTGTGAAACGAAATAATAGGCACTCTTTTAGAAACACCCAACAAAATAATATAAATGTAATAATGTACACTATTACAGAAACATTGAGAAAAGAGGAAACTCTCCGACCACCAACGAACATAACAATCAATTCCATAATTATAAGTTTTTCATAAAAAAAAATTACATGGTTTATTAAATCTAAGAAACTGTTGGTTTTATAAAAAAAAATACTCGCTTTGATCTTTGGGGGCTCCACCCCTCTACCCCTAGTGGGGTTTCTTTGCAAATGGATTTAAACTAATACAATTCTAGAGCCGTTTTTTGATAGGTCATACCGTTTAGCCACAAGAGACCTCCAAAGAAAAGTCCGCACCGACTTTAAAGTTGCTTCACCATTTTTAATTTTTCTCGAGGGTTGAAAATTAATTTTTTTAACTTTTAGGAATTTTACCGTCGGTTACAGGCTAAAAGCTACAAGTTTGCAAAATTTCCCAAGTTTCTAGCTTATCTGGATGTGTATAAACAATAATGTCAGTGAGTGAATCAGCCATGTAGCTTTATAGTAGTATATTAACATCACTAAGACTTTACAATGATAAGCTATTTCGTATTTCAAATAGTTGCGGATATATGATAAAAATAGGAAATTTCTGTTTTTGTACAGTAGTACCCTTAAAGTCATTTTTTGGGAACAAGAAAATTACCATTTGGTTTGGTATGTTAGACAGTGTCTAGCTTCATAATTTAAATCAATTGTTACAGCCGAGTTTGAGAAAATCGATTTTTTCTTTTTTTGTCCTTCAGTAAACTATCTTTAATTTTAGGGTTGGATATTAAATTCCAAGAAATCCTTGGAAAGACCTTAAGAAAACCCTTGAAACCAAGTTTTAGATCGATCATTAAAATTGTTTCGGCTCTAGTTCAATATACAGACAGACAACATCGCAAAAACAACTTTTTCGGTTTTGGCAGGTCATTAAACGTCAACATTTATCAAGATTTAGTGTGGATTTTTTTCCTATCCCAATACTTCTCTCTTAGGGGCGTTGAGAGTATATATTAGGGGATATTTTCTTAAAACTCCAAAGATTTTTTAAATGAAATAATATACATTGTCGCAGAAACCTGGTTAAAATAAGGAACACATTCCACAAAAGATCATAAATTAAATAATATGCACATTTACAGAAACCTATCAAGGATAAAGAAACCTCTATGTTCACCAAAAAGCATTGCAATCGCATGCCGATTTCTAAGACATCCATTTAAAAATATATTTTCCAATAACTCAGAAGCTGTTGGTCCCGTAAAAATATATTTTAATAAAGTGTTCTTTAATTTTAATAGTAAGTTTACACAGACTTACAATGACAGGTTATTTTGGAATCAAGATCAAAATTGGAAATTTCTGGTCATGTAAAGTATCTTCAAAGTAATTTCCATGGAGAATTAGAATATCCATTTTGATTGAAATGTAAATATTTGCCTATAGACCACTGCACTCTCAAGGGCCCTACAGACGACACGATTTGGCCAGATCAGGCACAATATAGGGTCGTGCGTAGGTGTGCCGCCCAACAAAAACTGTCCTATTTCATGTCGGATGGCCGGCGCATCCAACCACACGACCGTCCGACCAAATCGTGTCGTCTGTAGTGTTGTCGGGTGACTCAGCGTGTCAGTTGTACTACAAACACGGGCGCGAGTGTTAATGGAGTAACATCATCTGATGGCATTTTTTCCGTTCAATTAGCCATTTTCCGGCCTAATTTTTTTTTAACTAAGCCCTAACGATGCTGTTAGCGTCATTCCAACTTTTCGGTGTTTGGATAATATAAGAGGTATGATGCGTATGTATTTTAAAGAGAAAAAACAACATGAAATTAGGCACTAAGTCAGGTCATCTGTAGCTATCACATGACTTGGTCGGGCTGAATGTCGGGCCAACCAGATCGGATCGTCTGTAGGGCCCTTTAAATCGGAGTACAGGAGAGCGCAGATGCCGGATCTAATCGTGTGAAACAGATTTACAATTTTCAAATTCTAAACTTATCAAGTTAAACACATTTTAAACACGCTATGGTAACACATTTGAAGTTTTGTTTATGCCAATTAGTGTATTATTCTGTTTATTACTTCATTAAACCCCATTTAAATATACAGTGAACAAAATAACCTGAGATGAATAGTTTGGGGTTTGCATTTTGACATGTTGAACTGAAGATATGTTTTTAAATATGTTAAAATATTGGTTTTCCTCATCTCCTATAACGATATGTATTTGGAAACTCGTGAAACTGAGACACAATGTTCATTTTTATATTGTGTAAAAATTTAATTCTTTTAAATTTTATATGAAAGTTATTATTTCACTCACTAGATGCATCAATAAATGCTATATAATATAACATGCTTCTTCCATCGAGATATTAATATTAGTTTTAAACATCAAAATGGTAGCTCCGTTGGGCGGAAGGACAGCACTAACGGGGAAGTCAAAGGGTCAGAAAAATATTGTGAGTTGACCATAATAGCTTCTTCTTGTGGAATGGTCAATAGATTCGATATTTAATCAAACTAGTCATAGAGTATTCCAATTAAATAGATTTATTCTAGTTTTGTTCTTTTATAAAATACTCTTAATTTTTGTTAGATATTATTATCATTAAGTTATTATTATTATTATTATTATTATTATTAACACCACGTCTTACTACCGTTCGGGTTATACGCACTTACGCTAATGTGTAATGGTAGGGTGATTGTGAGAAGAATTGCAGGACCTACAGTTTAACGTGGAACCTGAACCACGGTGGAGGCCTGGCACTCCCCACATTCACAAGTTGTGATTTGTACACGTCTTGTCAGGGGTGAAGGAAGGGTTTGGCAATCAGACAGGTATGTACCGGGACCGAGGAGGATTGAACCCCGGACCCCCAACACAAAATTCTGACACCTGACCCCTAAACCGCCAGGTCACCTGTTAGACATCATATTCCATGAACACCTCTGGGGAAACTGAACCCCGGACCCCCAACACAAAATTCTGACACCTGGCCCCTAAACCGCCAGGTCACCTGTTAGACATCAAATTCCATGAACACCTCTGGGGAAACTTATGAAAACCCTTGATACAGAGTTTTAGACCGATTGATAAAATGGCTTTGGCCCTGGGCTCCTGGTATAATTTTTCCTGGAGTGATTTTTTAGAATTATCGATCTGACCCTAAAATAAATGGTAGTTTACTTAAAGGAAAAAAAGAAACTTTCTTCTAATCGGCTCTAGCGATTTTATTAAAATTTGGGTCTAGACACGGTTTAATGTTACTAACAAAATGATGTACGGTATCTTCTTTATTTTTCCGTGAAAATGAC
The DNA here is from genome assembly GCA_902141385.1 of Timema californicum. Lineage (NCBI taxonomy): Eukaryota > Metazoa > Arthropoda > Insecta > Phasmatodea > Timematidae > Timema > Timema californicum. The sequence continues at coordinate 54,091 of CABFOW010001345.1, read as the reverse complement.
TCAGAGACATTGGGCCAGTTTCATAGTCTAATTTAGTACGCCTCAAGTGTGGCGCTATACTAAATGCAAGACGACACCTACCTAAAATCGAATGGAATGGGCAGTTCTCGCATAGGAAACTGGCCCATTCCATTCTGGTTTAGGTAGGTGTCATGTATTTAGTGTAGCGCCGTACTTGAGGTGTACTAAATTTGACTATTAAACTGGCCCTACTTTACAAAAACCGTTATCTCCAATATTGATCATATTATTTCCCCAATTCTTTAAGATACAAACTAACTTACCACTGTAAAGTTGTATGACTATTAAATATAAAATGTTTTTATCTAAATAGGATTTTTATCAAACAAATAATTTCCTAACTTACAAAAATATGTTTTTACTTTCTCGCAATCTTACAGGTAGAGAAAGTATTGTGACCATTAAACAAAATTAATTCGAGATTTTGATGAATCTCGACGTTTCATGACCCCCCGAAACAGACAAAAAAGTGGTTTTTGAATTTCCGTCTGTCTGTCTATTTGTACCACCAACTAGAGCCTAAACTATTTTACTGATCGGGATAAAACTTGTTATTAGGCTTTTCATAGGGTTGCCCCGAAAAATTTTGGAATTAGATATCTAACCCTAATATTAAAGATAGTTTACTGAAGGATAAAAAAAGAAAAAGTCAATTTTCTCAAAATCGGCTCTAACAATATTGATAAAATTTAATTTAAAAACATTTATAAATATTCTAAACAAAATGGATACTCTCAATATTTTGGCAAAATGATTTTAAAGGCTCCAGTCAAATGCGTAAATTATCATTTTTTATATCTCCGGAACTATTTGAGTTATGAAATTACTTATCCTATCAAATATGTAGTTCTATTTATAATACAAATATTTTATACGAAACATATTTTTATAAAACCAATCATTTTCAAGCTATTCGCAAATATATATTTTAACTTTTCAAAAACTAAAGGTAAAGTATTGCGATCGTAAAAAAATCTAACCGGAAATGTTGATGGATGCCAACGTCTCATGAGCCCCCGAACCTTAAAATGTTGCCTTTACAAGACCGTCTGTCTGTGTGTCCTTTAACCCCAAAATTAAGATAGTTTAGTATTATTATTTTATCAATCGGGCTAAAACTTGCTATAGAGTAATCTTTGAATTAGGACATCCAACCCTAAAATTAAGGGTAGTTTCCTTAAGGGCGAAAAGAGAAAAAATCGTTTTTGTCAAAATCGGCTTTAACGATTTTGATTAGATTTCATTTTTAAGCTTTTACCAATATTACAAACCTAATGGCTACTCTCAACCTTTCGTCAAAATGACTTTAAGGGTTCCGGTCTGATGCGTAAATTCTAATTTTTAATTTTATATCAATAAGTCTTTGAGATATGAAATTTCTTGTCTTTGCATACATGTGGATCTATTTATAATAAACATATTTCACTTGAAAGATATATTTATAAAACCAAAAGTTTTCAAGTTGTACACAAATATATTTTTCTTTTAACTTTGCCAACACTTTAAGGTAAAGTATTAAAACAGTCAAAAAAATCTAGCCCAAGATGTTGATGTAAGTCTAGGTTTCATGACCCCCCTCTAAACCCCCCCCCCAAAAAAAAAACTTTAAAAAGTTGTTATTGAAACGCCGTCTGTCTGTGTGTCTGTCTAACCTTAAAATTAATAGCAGTTTCTAGAGGATGAACAGAGAAAAATTCAATTTTCTAATAATCGTCTATAACGATTCTATCTATCTCATTTTAAACTCAATAGTCAATAATTGCCTATTTTATTGGTCAATATTTATAAAAGAGTAATTTAATAACAATGCGATAGCCATAATACGTGCAGCCTCTAGTAAAATGACGATAATTATAACCGGAAGTCAAAATTGTAAGATGAAATGTTGGCCGTCGGAGACCCAGTATATATTATTATTGGTCCAAATGTACAAATGAATACGTTAATTCTTTAAAAATGAAATTATGAAATTTAAAACTACGAATAAAAATGTTTTTTGTATAACGCAATTTGTTCTTGGGTTTGATAGTGTGTATTATATTACGAATGTTGAGTAAATATATCCATTTCTAAACAATAGAACGCGAAAGTTCATGCGGATTTACGTACCATTTATTATATATATAAAAACTGTATAAATATATGTTTAGATTCAAAGCTACGTTAACCAGCAGCTTTTATTTATCCTTGGTTGATAAATATGGTTTCTAGTTTAAAATTGGTGATTGAAAAATGACTTATTCTATAATTTTGTTTGTGATGTGAAAGGACCATACCCAATGAATTATGCGAATCAAATATTTTCAGGAAATTTAATCTATACAAATTGAAGATTCTTATTTACACTTTCAGTGTGCATGAACTGGCAACTGCCGAAAATAAAAAAGTTGTTACTAGAATATTAAAGTCACTTAATTCATATACCAATTTTAAAACTAATTCATTAAATTGAACATCTATATATTTTGTAATAGCTATTCCTGAGTTGTCTATCTAAGTATTAACTTTTATTGTTGCTAGCGTGTTTAATTCTATCATGTTTGGTATTTCAATCCATCATTACTTTTGAATTTCTTTTCTTTTTTTTAAAAAAAAAGCTTTAAGTTTATCAATTCAATTAGATCTTTGATTATATGCGACAATTTACACTAGGCTCCATTTCAATAGTTTTAAGTTATTATTGATGATGTTTTCTTCTCTATAACAGTCGAACAAAACTACTTTTGAGTAACACTTAAGAAATAAATTTTATAATACCAATGGTTTAAAAGAAAGCAGTTTGTCTCTTACGAAATACGCATTCAAAATTTCAGTACAAATGGAAAGTAAGTCTATTCTAATTCATCCAAACAAAGTAATAATAATCTCAATTCAATTTCAATTTCCTTTATTATAGTGCTGGCCAACAGTTGTAGGACCTTTAACAGGCCAGCACTGAAAGTACACAAGTACCTTACAAATATATATATTTACACGAGAAAATAAGATAAACAAAAATTGCTAAATAATGTTGTATAATTATTAATAGTTACAAAAAAAAATTAATAATGAAAATAATAAAAAATAACAATAATAACAAAAAACTAAAGAGTGGTTAAAAGCAGTAACAATATGCAAAAAATAAATAAGAATATTGTAAAATTTAAATATTATAGGCAGAAACTCTTAGTGATAAATTGTTGATATGGGATTTCCTTAAATAACTCTCTGAGTTTAGCTTTTATTTTATGATAAAAGTCGAATTCGACAAATCTAGAATTGGCGCTATGGATACAACGACCTATAAGGCTTACCTTATAAGAGCTATTGAGAAAATAAATTGTATTACGAGAAGCCCGAGAAAGGATATGAATGCCTACATGATCAAGGGCAAATTTGCAATCAATTTTGCTATTGAATATATTAAAAACAAAAAGGGCATCACAATAATTTTGTCGTAATCATAATAAATCTGGTTAATAAAGTATTTATCATAGCACGCAGCGACAATCATTGAACGTTTTCCAACCTAAGAGAGTCAGTTAAGGTAATGGAATTCCAAGCAACAGTAGCATATTCTAACTTAGATCTAACCAGGGTGTAGTACAGACATAAAAAACAGTCAACTTTTTAAATGATGACGTAGTAAATTTAATAAGTCCAAGTAATTTCAATGACTGGGCAATTACATGGTCNAATATTTACCAATGTCATCAATAAACACATTAAAGAGAAGAGGACCTAAATTATAACCCTGTGGTACGCCACAGAGTGCTAAAAATGTATTTGAGGTGTCTGAATCAATTTTAATAGTGAATTAGTGTTATGCATTTAACTGCTCAACCATTTTATATATGAGTGAGAAAGTCCAAAATTACCAAGTTTAGAAAGAATAATATTATGCTGACATAAGTCAAATGCATTACTTTGGTCAAAATAAATAGCATCAACCTGACCTTGGGCAGAGACTTGAGGGACGACATGCCCAAGAAATTCTACTAAATTAGTGATAGTTGATTTATTTTTTATATAGCCATGTTAATAATTATCTGAAAATTTATTTTTAAGGTGGTAGAAAGTATGCTCATGTATGATTTTCTCTAATACTTGGCAGAAAGTGCTTAAGAGGGAAATTCGTCTATAATTACAATTTTTTGTTTTTGCCCCTATTTTATAATTAGGTAAGATCACAGATTGTTTCCATGTAAGAGGAAAAGTTTCGTTTGACAGGCTTATGTTAAAAATATAGGCTAGCAAAGGGCTGAAAATGCTGGCGCAGCCTTTAACAACAATAAAACTTGGAATTCTATCTGTCCCGGCACATCTAGAAGAACTCAATTTTTTATAGCACTATCAACATCCAAGGGTGTAATGTGGCAAGGATACAAGGGCGCGCTCGTTTCAATGACGCTGCAAGGTAAGACTGGAAGGGGTTAATTATAAACGGAATTAAAGTAGGTCCCAAACTCATTAGCAATTAATACAGGATCAGCAGTAACCCTGCCATTAATTTCTAGGATAGTCGGGGAAACTTTATTCACACGACTGTTTTTAATAAATTTCCAAAATTACTTGGGTTTGCATTTATTACTATTTCCAATTGAGTTCATCCAATTGGCTCTGTCTATAAACAAAATATTTTAAACTAATTTACGAAAGTGAGAAAAATGTGTATAAAATACACCATTATTTGTTAGTTTAAACTTTTTGAAAGACATATTTTTTTCCCCTAATATAGTATTTAAGAGTATAATAAAACCAATTCGGATATTTGGATGAATTAAGAATGGTAATTTGAGGAACATGTGTTCTGATCTTCCTTTGGATTACATTGGTAAAATTATCTACAGCCAAATTAACATCCGTAGTAAAATAAACAGTGGCCAGGTCATTGTAAAGATTAAGGTATTCACCACGTGAATAGTTAATATATGTGGTGGTGTTGCATTAATTTTAGTATTAATAGGTACATCAAGTGAAATCAATAAGGGTGGATGTGCTAAATCAATATTTACTAGTGATTGAGAGCTACGAGTTACTACAAGGTGGTTGAAATTAACAAAAACAAGGTCAAGGAGGTTAGTGTCATTGTCAGCTTCATTGAGTTGTTGTTGTTAAAGGGTAATTATGACATCAATTAATGGTTTCCATATCTTGTACATATTTAAAACACAAAGCAAAGTTGTTCAAGACTATTTGTTCATTCTTGTAAACAATAGTACAGATCATATATCCATCATAGATAATAAAACAAAAGTTAAAGAAAACATTAAAGAACATTTAGAAGGCACTGCCCATCTTCTTGCAGGTCAAGGCTCATCTACTAAAATGCTCTATTGAGTAGCTTTTAATTAAATGTAGAAATGCGAAATTTTTGAGTATGATTATATTTCAAATCAATTTTGGGGCAGTTAAAATCACCTAATATTATTAATCGATAGGGATAGTTAGCCAAAGCACCTTCAAGAAATGTAAAGTAGTTCTTAAATGCTTCGACTGTTATTTGGGGAGCAAGATATATGTTCCCAATTAACAGTCGTTGGTGATCAAATGTTGGGATTTCAATCCAGACACATTCCATATTATTATCTAGGTCAGTTCTCCTAGAGCCACACCGGAAATAGAATCAATGACAGAAATGAGAACATCAGCCCTTGAAATAGTAGCTTCATCATATAATCTATCGGATCTATAACTATTATAGCTAGGGGTAAAGTAATTATCATTAACAAACTCATGAGAGAGACAAGTTTCAACTAAACAAATAATAGAGAATTCATTCACACAAACATTTGTAAATAATTCCCTTGCTTTGGTTCGTTAACCCCGAAAATTTTGATAATATAATAGAATATCACTATTCACTGGAAGATGGGTTGGGAGGTATCCTCCAGACCTCCATCGATGGTCACGAGTGGGGTTCGAGTTGAATCCTCTTGAGAGACAAGGTCAGATGCAATAGCAGCGTTTACAGGGGCAGACACACAGGGGGACTCCTCACAGACAATCTGCTCTGGCAGCAACTTCCCATAGTAGGGTGCAATGAGACAGCCAGACGGCCAAATATCACCAATGTTTAGTAATACTAATAATAATAATAATAATATTGTTACATAAATTGTGTATAAAAATGTGATTATATTCGGAAAATGTATTCGGAAGGCTTACTTAGAAACAGTATATGTTATAAAACATAAATGAGTAGGTAATCCAATCACATTTTAACTAGCTAATCACAATAATTTTAATTTGTTTATATTAATTATATTAATACTAATATAAAGTAAAGTTTATTGTATTTACATTTAAAAGTGAAAAAATATAATTTTCGAGATGATGAAACAATTTGGTAGATTAACAAATCGATATGTTAATCAAGTCACGATAAACATAACCTAATAAAAGGGTAAGTTTGGATAAGATATAGTTTTTCAATTTGAGAGTAAATTTATAAGTTTGTATTTGGAATTCTTTAAGCAAGAAGAAGAAGAGTTAGGAGAGTAATTTCAACCCCTCTGCCCCCTCAAATTATAATCTGCCCCGTCTCAAGGCACTTCGTCACATTATTCATTCCGGCCAACACTCTCACTGCACTTAGCTGAAACACGCTGAACTCCCCTTCCCCGACCATTCTCCCAGATTTACTACCCCCTCCAACCCCCCAATATCTCCCCACCCCGAGCACAATTTGACACAACTCAATTTCGTCAGGATCAGCCGCATCGTTGATTAAGGATTTGTCTCCGGCTGCTCCCGTTTGATAATCGCCTTATGACGTAAATAATAAGTGACAGTCTATTATTTGATATCCGCATTGTTTGGCACAAGGAGAAAGGAGTCAGACTTGTCTGATTTATGGTAGTGAAATTACAACTAGTGTCCTGAGGTGTTAGTTCCTAAATGTTTACAGATTCTCTTTCCACGCAAATGCGGTATACCTTCTCTTATTTAGAGCCTATTCATTATCTCATTATTAAGCACTTGAATATTATTTCCTATTTATATTGATCAAACAAAAAATAGTACTTATTTAATATATTATCATACTAAACAAAACATTATATCTTTGATCGCATCTATTAGATTTCTGTATCTATTGAGAGTATTTATATTTAAATAATATTAATAATATTGGACCTGGAAATGTTTTGAATGAATGAACTAAAAGTGCTGAATCCCTCAGTTGAGCTCTTTTAGCTAGCATTCTTACTATATTATGTACTTGGCTTTGGTATTGGAGTCACAATAAGGCTTGTAAAATATTATTAACTAATAATTTTACTGTAAGATAATTTCTCAGAAATGTACTCACAATGAACGCTATCTTTCTAATTACTGATAATGTTTCTATATGTGTAAATAGTTCTACTGACCAACTATGTTATCCGAATGTTTACGTTAATAAGGTAGGGATGCGAAAGGTAGAATTTAGAGGAAATACACCCACATTCGTGTGCAGAGATAGTGGTAAACTAAATAAGGAAAAACTTTCAATATACTCATCTGGTATTGAAGAACTAACTTCCTGTCGGCTTAGCAACAGACTAGAATATAGAATATACTGACTGACAAATATATCCGGGAGACAACGTTGCACGTATTTACTCGGTTCTATTTAGTAAATATATAGATATATTATATAATTATATATAAGCTAAGGACACTTAAGAACAATCCATGTAGACTTTGACCTAACAAGTGAGGATATCTACTTAGTCTTTATTTTAAAACAAAATTAGTGCGTTCAAATGTGGTTTCATAAAACAAGATAATAATATATTTTCAAAATAATAAATATAAAACTATGATACTTTTAACGAACCAAACATTAATTCCTCCCTCGCATGTTTTCTGATGGTGTAATCTAGTGGAAAAATCAAATGGCCCTCGTAAATGGGACGGCAAACGTCACTTCCTGCAGACGCAGAGAAAAACCACCCGTAGTAGACTCTGTGACAGGACATTTGGCCCTAAGGCCGAGAGGCCCGGGTTAATACTCCTGTCCGTCTGTCTGTCTTTCTGACTGCGCCAGTTGCCTCTGCTCCATCAGATTCTAGGACCAGCACATAAATCATTGAGTGGTGAAACAGAGGATGACGTCAGGAGGAATGAGCATGCGATAATGAGCTCGCAGTCGATTAAACTGTATTTGAGACTTGCCCAGGTAGGAGTCTTACGGGAGGTCTCCAGGTTCTTATATCATCAAATCGTCATAGTCTTAATTCATGTGGTTCTATTAACTTTTAATCCCAACGGCTGGCGCTTCACATTTCACTGCCAAGGATAGCACATGTTTTAGTTAGGTATAACCCGCCACGGTGGCTTAGTTAGCTAACGCGCTAGTCATGTTGAGCTAGACTGCCGAGGACGGGGAGATCGAGGTTCGAATCTCGGTCGAGTGAACTTGGGGTGGTTTTTCCTAAAACGGTTTTCCAATCTCCCTCCACGCAAATTCGGGTTCACTTCCTCTAAATTCAACCTTACCAATTCCTAATCCATTAGCGTAATTAGCACTTGAGCGTATAACCCGAGCGGTTAGTAAGACGCGGTGCTAAATAAAAAAATAAAGTTAGGTATAATCCAATTTTCATGGGAAGGGCCTTAACCAATAGTGAGAAAAGCTACTAGATCTACTGTAATGTATTCATACGTCAATTCATGCAATCTCCAGCTGAATCCTTGGATATATTACCGTTATAATAACACAAATAAAATAGTAATATGTGATCAATTTTGAATTGTAGCGTATTTTATAAAAGGCCCACTTACTATGAGAATTGGACTGTAATATAACTTGAAACAGACGTCAGAGCGGGTGTACTTCTGTGTAGTCTACATTAAAAAAAAGTTAAATTTATTCTAGAAACATTTTGAAAAATACAGTAAAATTGTGATAGAGGAGGGTGGGAAGTGAAAAAACTATTAAACATCTTCCAATACGGCCGTTTTCAAAGTAAGAATGCAGAAAACCATATTTGACACGTTTTATGGTTCGAGCGTAATCTTGTATCTAATCTTTCTGTTAATTATCATTGAGATGGGTTCTTAAGGGAACCACCTATTTTAAGGTAAATATCGTCATACTGCTGTATTCATCATATGAATGGCAGTTAGACATCTTCAAAACAAATAAATCTATTTTCGGTTTTGTTAACATTATCTGTTTTGAACTTGTTAAAAGAATAGTGTTTTTTGGAAATATATATATATATATGTGTGTGTGTGTGTTTTTAACAGTTTATCTATATCTCAGAAGTGCAACATATCGCACTAAGCTTAATTGAAAATGAACTAATTTTACCATGTCTAAGTATTTTATTAATATTTGGGTATGGATATTTTTCAGGAAGCTTTCCACAATGCCACTATGCTGTTTTGAGATGACTCATTGATGAATAAGCGGAACAAGCTCATGTGGTCTGGCATTCTCAGAACGGGATAGTCAAGGTTCGATTCCCCGCCAGCTATACTGATAATGGTTTTTTACTAAATAGATAACAATTCTCATTTCAAGCAGGTTCGGATGGATTTCCCTGAATTCTGCATTACTCCACCCCCACCCTGTCAAAGATAGACTTGATGGGCTGTAGGCCGTGGTGCATACACAATAATAATAAAATAATTCATTACTGACACATTCTGGATATTGTGTAAGAATTCTAATTTGAATATTATACTAGACATGAATTACTGTGAGATATGAGTTATGGTAAATAGCTAAGAGCTGGAGATGATGACATACCAGCTGAATTTCTGAAGGAACCGGGAAATAACGGATTGATGTCTTTCACAAAACTTATAAAAAGGATCTACGAAACAGGAGAATGGTTCAAAGCCCTTCTAGACGCAGCCATGGTGGCTCTAAAGAAGAAGAAACAATCAAATAAATGCAGTAAACACAGGAGTACAAACATAATCTCTTATTTGGGGAAGGTAGTGTGGCAAGACTACTCAACAGAAGAATAGAACAAAGAGTAGAAAGTGTAATGGAAAGGGAACAATTTGGATTCATAAAAGTAAAAGGAACCAGAGGTACGATCACGATGCTGAGAATAATTGCAAAGCGAGTACTGGAAGTCAAGAAAGAGGTCTAAATTGGTTTAACAGACTGGCCAAAGGCGTTCGATACAGTTAAGTGGAAGAAACTGATGGAAATACTCAAGAAGATCGGCATCAACCGGAGGGACAGAAGGTTGATTGTATAGTTGTAAACCTGTACCTGGAACTTTGAGAAAGGTGAGGCTGAATGATGGAGAGACCAACAGCGTAGCGGTTGGAAGATGAGCGAGGCATGGATGCTGTGTGTCATCCAGTCTGTTAAACTTGTATGGAGAATAGTTGGTCATTGAAGCTTTGGAGGGACGTGGTAATTTCAGAATAGGAAGACGCGTCATCAACAAAATAAAATGCGCAGATGATCTAGCATAGTATGACAAAAATAAAGTAGGAGTTGCAGGAAATGATGAACCAGCTGATGGAGATAGAGAGAAAATATGACATGAAGATCAACATCGATAAGTCAAAGGGGATGTCGATTCCAAAAAATTAGGATACCCTTAAATAAAAATTAAAAACCAGGAATTGTAAAACATAGAGCAGTTCAAGTAATTGGGAAGACTAATGACAAAGGATGCCTACTTAACCAAGAAGTTTAGGTTTAATATCACCATGGCCAAGATGGAAATTTTCAACAAGAAAAAGTTCCTGCTGATCAGCAAGCTAAGTTTGGAGTTGTAGAAGAAATTAATGAAACGAAACATTTAGAACGTGGCACTGTATAGAGCAGAAACTTGGACTCCTAGGAAGAGGGAAAAGATCTACTCGGAGGATGTTAAAATGTGGTGCTGGAGAAGACTTGAGAAGATCAAGTGGACAGATAGGGTGACAAATTAAGAAGTCCTAAGAAGAGTGGCCGATAAGCGAACCATTTTGGATGTGATCCTTCGGTATAAAGCAAACTGGATCGGAAGCATCCTCAGGTGGAACTGTCGTCTGCATGACCTCACAGAAGGAAAGGTTGAGGGAAAGAGGAGCTTAGGAAGAGGGCGAGTTCAATTATTAGCTGACTTTAAGAAAATGAAAAAATTTGGGAGCTCAAGGAGGAGGTATTGGATAGGGCATATTGGCGGTTAAAGTTTACTGACCAAAGGAATAGACCTTTCATAAGACAGAACATCCAATGAAAATAATAATACAAAAATAAACGTGTATATGTTTAAAAATTTAATAAGTATGCGGCAAAGTGAGTACTCGTCATACATCTAATAAAGTACAGGATGTCCCACCCGAAGTTAGCCCTGAAGTTCTCAGTCTATTTTTGGTAAAATGTGGAAGATTGCATTGACAATTTGACGCTATACTCTGTAATCTTAGAGAAAGGAAATACAGCAACACTGACGGGATTAAACTTTGGGAGGAGACAACAATGGCAATAGTGTCGCGCCGGTTGTTCGCACGTGGATATAGTCGTCTGTGGTGAATAATCGGGTCGAGGCGAGCGAGTGTTGAATATGTATTGTTATCCAGTGGAAGATCGTATATTTATTGTGAAGACGTATTGGATTGGTGGGTCCATACAGAATTGTCAGATGAAGTTTTTGGAATGATTTGGTGGCCATGATCCACCGTCGAAACGTTGCATTCAAAAGTTAGTGAAAAAGCTTGAACTCACAGGAACTTTGTTGAACCATCATGGTGGAGGGCGACCAAAACTGGCTGAAGAAACCGTGCATCAGGTTACAGACAGAATTCAGGATTCTCCGCGTGAGTCCTTACGGAGCGTATCGCAAGAAATTAGGATATTCAGAAGCAAGTGCCAAAGAGATTTAGAAAATGCTAACCCGCAGGCGTACCAGTTTATATTTGTCCATGAACTGAAAGATATAGATCGAGAATAATGCATGCTGTACTTCCATTGGTTTCAGGAATTGATGGATGATAATCCAGGGATACTGGACTACAAATGGTATAGCGACGAGTAAAAGGGTCAGTTGACCCACCTGCAAAAGTTAGAGGATTAGTACAAAAAACAAAATTAAAGTTCACATTTTAGAAAGAAAATACAACATAAATTAGACAATTTTTTTATCATTTTACGCGCAGACATCTCTTAAGCCGGGTCCACACGTATGTTATTCATCCATGTTTATTCAATGTTCGATATGACTCGCGCACGTGGAAAAAATGTTAGTTTTCATGTACGAATATTTGTCGTGCATAGCAAGTAACGAACATTGTTCCATATAGAGACGGTAGACTACCACACATCGAAGAAGACTAATAATCGTCTGAGAGCAGTTCCTCCATGATGACCAAATATAGAGTGGACAGTAGGAGCGGTGGAGCTGTGGGGGACTCTGGCCCCCTGGAAATAATTTGCCCCTCCTTGGAATAAACTCCTCCCCTATGTATATTTCAAATCCTCTGATATTATCGAATATGAAGCAGAAAATGGCCTTATATCAAACTCCAAATGACTCCTAGATGCAGTCTATTGTTAAAAATTTGCCGGAGAAGACCGCTCCAAATAAATATTAGACTAGCGGCATCTAACTGGCAGAAAAAGTCAGGGGAGGAAAGCTCTAAATATCTTCGTAAGTCATCCAAATTTCAAAAATGTCTAGGGGAGAGGACAACACCAAATAGCTTATATATGCATGTCATTTTGAAAGATTTTCAGGTGAGAACCTCCCCCAAATAACTTAATTCCTTAAATAATCCAAATTTCAAAATTATGTAGGGGGAAAATTACTTCAAAGATTATCTACTAGAGGTATATACTATCGTAAGGAATTAAGGTGAGGATCACTCTAAATATATTCGAGTGGGTATCCAAATTTCAAAAATTTCTGGGTGAGGAACACTTTTAAATGGCTTTTAAAAGAATCTAATTTTAAAAAAAAATCAAGGCGAAGATAACTCATATCATTTAGGGTGAATCATTTTTCAAAACATTGTTAAAGGAAGGCCACTCTAAATAATTCATTAAAAAATATATGATTAAAATAAATTGGAGAGGATGACCACGGCTTAAAGCATACATAAGATCAAATATGAATGAGAAACTATTAAATGGCTCTAAACATAAATCTAACATTGTAAGTAACTACCGTATATTATTTATAATTATGACCCCCTAAAAAAAATGGTATGGATCTGCCCCTGCTGTATGGCTATGTAAATTCCCAGAACACCCATATTTGGGCTAGTGACAACCCACATGCAATGCACGAGGAACCTCTTCATCCCCAGAAGTTTGGCGTGTTATGTTGAATCATTCTTTCCAGACATTCATTTCAAAAGGGTTATGGCCTCCAAGGTCACCCGATTTGACCCCACCGGATGTTTTACTGTGGGGTCATATTAAAGGACGTGTGAACAGTAACAAACCACGACCGCTGGAGGATTTACGGGAGAGCATCCGGTGCGATATCCAGACGAAGTCTCCTCAGGTTATGGCTGCCACCGTCAGGAATATGGAGTGCTGTGTTTCATTGTGTTTGGACACCCAAGGAGGCCACTTCCAGCACATGTTGTGATCGGCCCCCATTTCTATTATACACACAGGTAGGACATATCAATGTTTCGTTTCATTTCGGCTTGTCCGGTCAATGAAAACTGGCACTTTTCGGGGATACCTTCGAGTGGGACACCCTGTGCTTGATGAGTAGGGGCTGTTCAACATTTGTGGAAAATATACATTTGTGTTTAAATTACGTGATATTTTTATTAGTTGGATTATTACTGGAAGTTTTGTATCAAATATATAAAGCAGTATTTTCAATAATATTATGCGCTCATCAGTGTTACATTGTTGGTTATAGGTGTACATATGCAATGTGTGTACAGAAAAAAATGTATAAATTATGTTCTTAAATTCACAGTGAAGAACTATTTGGTTTTTAGCCAGAACAAAATATATTTATTATTCAGAATAGATAAGACATTGGTATCATAAAAAAATACTGGCACAACTAAAAGGCCCAATTAATTTTAAAAAATGCATCAATTTGACCATAGAAAGATATTTCATGGGCAAGATGTCATAGGAGTTCTATTCGGCGAGCGACCGTAAATATAATACTCATAAAACCATTTCAATTATTATAAATTTGGTACTTTAAGTGTGAAATGTATGCTAATGTATTGTTCTTTTAAAACAATTCTTTTTTCAAAGCTACGCCAAATGTTTATTTCGATGAGATATGTTTAAATAATACACGTCTTCAAAGGTCTGATAATTTTGGCACAACATTTACCAATAAAACATGGGATTCCATCCGCTCAAGTACATTTAGATGAACTCAAATATATTTAATATTAGATGACTCTCATAGAAAAAGAAACATTATTTTCAAGAGCAGGGTATGGGTTGACTGGTAAGACATAATTGTATACTGAATGAAAGTAGTGCCTAAATTCAACTGGTATTAATTATGCTCAGTGATATTAATACAATTTATTTCAAGGTCAAATAGGGGTATCTGCTGACACAATTATTTTTAACCAATTTCCTAAATTCCTTGGTATTGTTTTTGTGATTTTTCACCATTTGTTTCACTCAAATTATAATTTAATGATGACTAAACAGATTTTCTAAAGTCTAAACAAAGTTAAGAAATTTAGATTAATTTGGAAACATAATTTGGGGGTATAACTTTTTTTTATTTGGATAATTAAAGTGATATTTTCAGTAGCTTTCGTCAGGTGAATACTTTAAGAAACATATATTTGATATATGAATACTATAAGTAAGTGCAGAATAATTATTTTTTATTGACACATTAGGTAAGGAAAAAAGTATATCACACTTACGTTTTGGGGAGCGGTGGATATCTTGTTTTCCTATATGACATTCATAGTTGTTGTTTTTTTAAATACGTCCATTGATATTTAATATATTTTGTTTAATTTAACAGCGCTAGCGCAAGGAACATCACACTTGAGTTTTATATTTTTTAGAAGTTTAATTTACAAGTTCTACGTGTCAAAATTTATATACGCGTGCATGACAATTAAAGTTATTATCTAATATGTGATTTGGGTTAGTTTAACTCCCATGAAATGGGAATAGTGCATCTACGTCTAGTCGAACACCGTGCTCCTTGTCATCAGTAGTCTAGTCTATTGTGAGAGTAACGCTTTAGACGTGATCATTGAAGCAGGTACTATAACTTTCGAACTGAGGTATTAGTTTGAACTTTAAATGATAAGCAGCTAACTTCCCAAATGTATTTATTTTCACTAATCAAAGTCGAAGAAAAAAATTTTAAAAATATTTTTTAATGTGTTTGTAAGAACAAAAATGTTATTGCCATTAACGATTAAACTAATGTTCTTTTATGTATTATTTGACTTGATGTTACTTTGAATCTGCAAATCAAAGGATGTTTTAATAAATAGTTTTGTGTTTTAAGTGTTTTTCCCTCTTCCTATATTATTTATCTTCTATCTACGCTGTTTCTCCCAGCCGACTTTTTTGTGTGTGATATATACATGGTATGCCATTCATAAAAAGTAGTCACATTTGTGATATTTTTTTTTGTAATGCTTTTTCTAAAATAATATGGTCAGTTTAACTGTAAGAAGAATATAGATTAATCAGTAAGAGGGAGTGAAACAGAATATTTACGAATGATTGAGAGCAATGTTAACAAGGGTTAGTAGAAATTATAAAAAAATATGTTATAACATATTATTAGCCTATTATTTAATTAAGTTTTACTTATTTGTTCTAGTAGATGTATTAGATTTAGTATCTTAAAGTTAGATGATATAGTAAGTTAATTAATAATATTTCGACCATGAAGACACCTTGAATACATTATTGGGAAATATTTATGCATCACATCTTACTGCCCGTTCGGGCTAGTATTCGCATATGTACAAAATTAAAACTGATTTAATGCAAATATATGTATATTTTATTATCTTAAAAATAATAAACTCATTTCTGCAAATCCCATCTGAAAATAGTTCATTCGGTATTTATTTACACGAGATACCCCATTTTAGCAATTGGTATAACATTTCTAACCACTATAAGAATAAAACGAACTAACCAAATATAATTGGTGAATCAATAAAAAATTAATATTAAATACAGCGTATTAAATAGAAGTATACAAATATATATATTTATATATATAATTCATAAAGATACATAATAATTTTATTGTTTTTTTCTAATTGAAACAGAAAACACCCCCACAATATTTTTTTACAATAAATCTAGAAAGTTTCATCTATTGCTAAAATAACAACCCAATGTTTTTCCGGCTCACGTGACAATCAGCAGTCCATGTTGGCGCATGTGCGTAGACTGAGAATATCTGTACCCCCTTCCCACCTCAATTGCTGGAACAAGTTACTTGATTACCTTCTCCGGAAATGAGAAATGACTTCCCTAGAGAATTTTGTTGGCTGCTCCAAATACTATATAGATCATTAATAAAGGCTACATGTTTAGATTGGTCTACATACACATTTATTTATTTATCGTGTAAATAATTAATCATTTAAACTNATGACTTCCCTAGAGAATTTTGTTGGCTGCTCCAAATACTATATAGATCATTAATAAAGGCTACATGTTTAGATTGGTCTACATACACATTTATTTATTTATCGTGTAAATAGTTAATCATTTAAACTTCATACTCCATATTTATTTAAATGTTAGTAAGAATAACATTTTTGAAAACTGATCTATTCCTTAATTAATGATGAAAATTTACTATGTATGAGATAGTATTCACAAAAACACATCAAAATGCGCACATACACTTACAAGCACATAACAATACCTACACACACATACAGGTAAACGCACTAGCACTTATACACATATACAAGAACATACACTAGCACATGCAAAACATATGCAGGAACACACACCAAAAAGTACACACATATGCAATCTCACACACTAGCACGTACGCACATATGCAAGCACACGCACTACCACGTAAGCACATGCATTCAAATATACACATTGTAACCTTAGAGTCTACAAGGTTTTAAGTAAGATTATTTAACACATTGACAATTGATTATAAATGAAGAAGTGAACTCAAATACACAAGACCTGGACAACAATACTGGTTATATCTGTGTTTGTCCAAGGAAATCATATATATATGACATAGTAAATAAATACTTAAAAACAAGTCCAACCCAAACAAGTGACTGATATTAGTTGCTTAATTTATATGACCTAAACAAATATATTCATGAGTGATAACAATTCTATTGAGCTCTTTAAGTAAATGTATAACAACATTACGCTTTCTCAAAACGACTAGAAAAGTTACATGAAAACATGAATTTAATGTTTTAAGACTTTTATGAGTTCAATCAAATTGTCATCAAAAATACCACTTTTCCAAAATGACTAACTATGGTTAGAAAAATGATAAACGCATTAATAAACTTTACGAGTGCAAACAAAATATTACTAAAATTGCCACTTTCCTAAAGTGAGTAAATATAGTTAAAACATGAAAAATGAATGTTAAATAAAAACATGCCGAGTCTGAAAATTTACTGAGAAAAATGAATTTAGAATTTACTACTATCCACCATTGCGCCTCCTTCGTAATCGCTTCCACAAACGAGGTGTTTCCTAGTTGTAGTGTAGGCAGAAAGTCAAGTGTTCTCTGGTTAAGTCTTCCCTGGTATAATGTAAGTGTCCGGAAACTGGTATATTCATGAACGGTGGTGGGTAAGGGCGGGGAGGGGGAGGGTGATGTACTCACTGGAAGCTCCATGAAGAGCTTCAAAACTTCCACATTGTTGGATGGCCGGGATGTTTACCACGCATCATCTATTGGGTCAACACGTATAGCTCTGTACCGCTGGCTGTTCTTCGACTAGACACTAAAGCAAGGCCGGTACGTGGATTGAAAGAGATTTGA
This sequence comes from Timema californicum, assembly GCA_902141385.1. Lineage (NCBI taxonomy): Eukaryota > Metazoa > Arthropoda > Insecta > Phasmatodea > Timematidae > Timema > Timema californicum. Next base: position 36,176 of record CABFOW010001345.1, on the reverse strand, counting down.
CAGCACTCGAATGTTCTAGTGATTGAAAGGGCCGTGATGGCCTTGACCCGTGATAGTCAGCACCATTCAGTTTACCGGTGAAACTTTTAAGGAACGAGGTAGTCTTCTCGTATCGAATAAGTTCTTAGGGCCACTCTGATATCTACGAGGGGATTAAAAATTTAAAAAAGAATATTTAGAAGAGACATTATTTATTTGGTGGGGATAATATATAGAAATAATATTTGTGCATTTAAGGAGATTCCGTTTTATTGTCCAAATACTTAGCATACGCTACGATATATGTGAGAATACATATAGTATGATTTAGTTGGGAAGAACAGTGTAAGCTAGTTACTAAAGTAACTAAGACAATTTTGATATATTCATACATCAAGCCATGTTATCTGCAGCTGCCACTTTTGGTAGATATTAAAAATACCTATAAAATGATACAAATAATATGGTAAATGTTATTAAAGTTAGCTGCAAAGAAATATATTTGAGTTTTATCTACTGTTCTTCCAACAAAAATCAGGTTATACTTACGTGCGAGTACACATATATACTGTACAAGCACATAATCACCTATATACCCCTATATGTATACATAAGTTACTTTTTCACTCATTTTCTAAGAAAATATGGGTACAAATTCTCTAAACCTTACCTTCCTCAACCCTGCCTATTAGTGTAAATAGCATGAAGAGTTGTAATATGCTAAACATACAAATATCTTATTAATTACTTAACAATGTAGAGTATTTAATCTTCTTCTCTTGGTTTCATCCTAAGACAAACACCATACCTATTTAGATGTAATACATAGTATGTTAAATTAATAGTACTACAAATCGTACATATTTTATCATGAGTGACTTATAGTTTGGAGCAGCACTGTCAATATGTCCTCATCAAGTGTATTTAAATAACTAGCTTTACGAAAACAAGTATACACTGATAGTTATCATTTTAATTCATTCCCATATTAAAATTTATAACAAACACGTTAATCAGACCCTTTTAAAATTGTTATAAATTATTTAGCAAACGTGACAGCTTCAGATGGCATGGCTTGACGTATAAACAAATAATTAAAGTAGTTTTATTTAATTTTACATTTGTCAGGCCAACCATAACGTATTATCTACCTGTCCGTGTGGTTGTCCTGTAGGTCTATGTTGCACGCGCACTCTAAGGTTGAGTCTCCAAAGCAGAAGTTCTGCTTTCAGATCTCCACCATAACAAGTAGCTCTATAATTGGGTGGGGAGGGGCTGTGCTTTGGGGTACGGAGGGGATAGACAGGTGGAAAACTGGAGGAGGAAAAAGGGGATATGTATTCCAAAACCTCCCCTTCCCCTCTCTATCCTTATAACCTCTAAAAGTCTTCAGAGGATTATAATGTTCACAATATACTTCCGGCATCCATTAAATTAAAAGACTGAATAAAAAGAGAACACATTAAATATGTAAGACACACACAAAGGGAACCGAGTTGAGATACTTAACAGGTAATGCTGAAAGAAAAGAATAGGGTGCATATTTAAAGAGATATCTACATTTAAAACATAAGTTAATCATTTGTGAACGGGATAATTTATTTTGTTAATAAAGGATACATTAAGGGTAATCGAGCATATTACTTTCACATTATTATTTCAAAAGTGTCTTTTAAGTATGCTATAGTGACAAAGAACAGGAAATTGTTTTTGAAATAATTGTGAAATTATCTCGTTATTACAGAGGAGCGCAGTGTATGGTAAAAATAAAGGGAAAGGCTTTATTTTTGAAATTTATAAGAAGGTTAAATAATAATAATATTTTTTGTATAATTCTATTTCTTCAAATAAAATTGATTTTAGGGTAAGCCTTACCATTTAAGAAAGGTTTTTAAAAAAATCTAAAATTCAAAAAGCACAAACGATGCTGCGATTGTTTCATGTTTCATGCAAGAACTACAATATATAATGTGTATAATATAAGGTCTGGTAGATAAGTGAGCCGTATCAGTATTTACTTGAATGAATAATGAAACAAATCTACCTTAGTGTGGTATTGATGCTAGGCCAATTATGCTTATATTTCATCAAATATGTTATAGGTCAAATGACTTGAGACCAACAGATTTTTAATTAACTTAATAGCTTTGGGCCACAATGTTTAAACGACGTGACTTAAGGCCTACTACCACTTCCCCTATAAACATTAAGATCAAAACAACTTTTATAATTTTGAAAATAGTAGAATAAAGGTTAACTAAAAGCGTGTAAAATCAATCTTTTATATCCTTAATATTTTAAATAAGCTAAATAATAACACACATTAAGAATCATAATTTAGACCCAATCACTTGTTAATTTGCTAAAATTTAAATGATATGGATTTTGTTGTTCAAACAGTTTTTTTGAGTGTAGTTGCCAAAATTGGCTTATTACATTATTATTATTTATTGTCATTTTTTAATATTTAACCAATTATTGAAAATATTCTTTACTAGCTTTTACCCATTGCGGCTTCGCCCACAATAATTGATAAAATCTTTTAACTTTTAATAAAACTGTTTTTTAAATTTAAATTAATAATTGATAACTTAAATAATATATATTTATTTGATTATGAAATATAATATAATATCTTATATATGAAAAGTTTAAACATTAGTATTGTAAATTTAATGTAAAATCAAAGGTTGGAAATATCCCTATTTGTTATTCCGGGACATACTCTACCAACGTACAAAGTTTCATTCTAATCCGTTCAACAGTTTTGGCGTGATTGAGTAACAAACATCCAAACACACAAACTTTCGCATTTATAATATTAGTAAGATTATTTATAATAATAAAATTAAAATGGTTGTGTTGCATCATAGTGAATAACATTCACTTATTTGTCACTTAATTACACAGTCATTAATGAACCATTTTGCGAATAAAAACATGGTCATCATATTCATCAGAGTCCAGTAGGGGCAACCATTAAACTTCACTTAAAACAAAGCCAAAGTTATCTTATACCGCTATAAATAACAGCAATATGAATGATAATCTAAAGAATGGAAAGCTGATTTTTTTATAATAACCTATAATTTTATTAAACTATTTAAATATTATCAATAATAGTTCCTATACTCGATTTTTAAGTCTTTGGAATATAAAGTAGGTTCAACATTATGTTCATGCACATTAAATAAAGTTGAACACTGATTAAATATCTCAAATTTGTATTTTATTTCACATTTATTTATTGAAACAAGGAATTTACTATGCAAAGCTTCCAAACATAGATTAATTCTGGCCGTATTTGAAATCTTGATTATTGTATTTTCATAATGCTTTTCACCAGAATAGCAAAACATTAATTTCAAAGATCACAATGAAAGTAGTAAGGCATTGTATGTTGTCTAAAGGAAGAAATTACGAATAAAAACTGCGTTCATCCTGAGCTTCTGACTCTCTTTTAGTGACGACTATAAAACCAAAAATGTATATATTCCAGGATGTTTAGGGGGTCGCAAACTACATCTCAGATGACAACTATTTAATTCCTGAGAAGGGTAGGACAAGATCTGTTGGGGGAAGGAGTGTAATAAAATGACACAGGATGTTAAAGGGAGGCCACGCAGAAAGACCCCCTCAAGACAATACGGGGAAATAAGGGAGCTTTAGATGACAGTCCTACACAATTTATGTCCTCAATTAAGCAACTACACCCCTTCTCTGTATTTCCTGGCAAACCCACGCCACCATTAACGATACCATCCCACCATTGATTCCTCTATCAATCCGCAACAGTAGGCTGGCACCAGCTTCTGTTGCTAGTCATGGAATGACGCTTGCATTTACGATAGTTTTACTGCTGGCATTTTATTACAAGGAGACCATTAAGTTGCTTCTTGCCGTGTGAAACAACAGGCGCTCCCTTCACAGCTACATCACCATTTCATCTTTCTTCTGGGGGAAACAAAGATCAGGTCATCTGAACCAAGAGGGATGGAGGAAAGATCTACCGGTTGGTACCGCAGTGATGGACCGTTGAGTTCTTTCAGGATGCCCGGGGAATGACCTAGTGTTTATTCTGTTCAAATATATTTGCTAAAGGGTACGTCTGCCAGAACAAGGAAATAAGTTGCAGACGTTCAGAAACATCGCATGATTTTAAATGTAGTTGTTATTTCAAAATAAAGTTAACTTAAAAAAAAAGGAAATAAAGGGTATCAGAAAAATTTAAAATATAGATTTAAAGATAATTGGTCATTAAATCAATCACTAAAAGATCAAATTAGTTTGTATTCCACGATATTTAACACGAAACTCAATCTTGATACCAGGTCTGTATCGTGTAAATGGTTTATTTTGTTGTTCATCGCAACAATGCCTCCACATAGGACAGCCGTTGTTATTGTGCTTGTATCTGCGTCTTCAATTTAGTTACTATCCATTTATTATATAGTTTCGGGTGTAAAATTAGGTTAATTTAGTTTCATATCATAAATAGTAGATCCAAATCATATCTGTCGGTACTAATTGGAACAATTCCTCCCATAGGAGAGACAATATTGATAAAAAGACAATAAATTGTAAACAATTTAATTTGGTTCCTCAATACAGTTAGTTGCTAATGTGTGTTGTAGACATATAAACTATCTCACTCATCCCATACGTGTCTGAAATGGTGTTTTAGTAGTTCAGTAGTAGTTGTAAGTAGATGACTCTCAAGTAAAAAAAAAGTTAATTCCTCCGAGATTAATGAGAATAAAGCAGTGAGCGAAAGCTGTACTCTAATATTATTCGAAATATAAATAGTGTTTAGCTTATAGTGTAACAAATATTTTTAAAAATGCAATCAAAAAGTTGTGTGTAATTTATGTGTGCTAATATCCATGATTTAAACGATATGTCTGGAAAGAATTGCCAATATTTTCTTACTACCGATATTTTGTATGTTTCCGTTTTTCTAAATGAATTCTCATTATTGGGGGTGACCAAGACTATAGTGAAGAATAAATATATTTACATTTTACAAATATTTTACTGATGAGGTCATATAACTGGGGTTCAAACCAGGATGATTTGGTAGTTAAATGTAAATATCTGCCTAGGTGACCACGTGGTCTAAGACATCACTCTCGCAATAGACTAAACTGCCAATTACAGGGAGATCGGGGTTCAAATCCCAAACGGGTGTACCGAGGAGGGTTTTTTCAAAACGGGTTTCCACTCTCCCTCCACGTTAATATGAGTACACTTCTACTAAATTGAAACTTACTCCTCCCTAGCTAATTAGATTTATTAAACCATATGTGTATAGCCTGAGAAATTAGTAGAGTGCGGTGATAAGATAAAATAAAACAACAACATATATATGTAAATATATGCATTGGTTCAGCAGCCCAATATTTCATGAGAGGTGTAGGGGAGGAAGGGCAGTGTAGAAACACATGTGTTCGAATAAGCGGACTTAGTTCTTCAATTAGATTTCTATTCTCTGAAAAGGTCTAACACTAAAAACTTGCGTTTCTACGTCCCAGATTCACAAAAATTTAAGAATTTATCACAGGTTTTGCTAAATTTTATATTAATTTATATTGTTATCATCGTTAGGCTAGCTATGAAAAATAATATTATATCAATTATAATTTCATTACTAAAGATTTGATTTATAGGGGTAGCATTAAATGTTTTTAATGGTTTTAGAATTAAATAGGAGTATAAGGAAAATATTAAAGTTTAGTTGATTTAACGTATTTATATTAATCTAAGAGTTTCGTGTTCGGTTATTATTGATTATCAAAACCAAATCACCAAAAAATATACATTTTTTAGCTTTATCTGTGTTAATAATATAAGATCGCACCGGTGGACAAGTGGGTAGAATGTCAGGCTCAGCTAGTTTAGCTGGTTGGACTCGAGATGCGAGGGTCACGATCCTCATCCAAGTGTAAGGAGGGTGGGTTTTTATCAGTGTCTACCACTCTAACGGTGCAAATATGGTTACACTTCCTCCACATTCTACCTTTATCATTTCTACCTCATTAGTGTAGTTATATGCATGGAGTACGGATGGGTAGTATGATTCATAGGATAAAATATACTCCTAATTTAAGGTTTATTGTACTATTGATTCAGGCAGATTAAATGTCGGGAGCCTCTATTATGATTTTATGGTGATTAAGTGGACGTGATTCGAGTCCCAACCGAGTGGCTATTGAGTTTAGTATTTCCTAAATGGTTTAACACTCTTCTTCCTCTCAAATATAAATTAAAAAAATTAGCATCACGACTTACTAACCGTTTTGGATGTACGCATATGTATTAATTACGAACGTATAAACCGAACGGATAGTAAGACTCAGTGCTAGATAAATAAATTAAATACTAATTACGCTAATAATTTAGGAATAAGAAAGGTTGAATTTAAAGGAAGTGTACCCGCATTTGCCTGGAGAGAGTGTGTGTAAAACCCTTTAGGAAAAACAATCCTGACTACACCTGAACCGGATTCGAATACCGAATTTCCCCTGGCAAGAGTGACGCCTAAGACCATCCGGAAGAATATTGTTAGCTTTTTTCCTAAATTGTACTTCTCTCATCCTACGCAAGTGGTGCAGTTAGATGCGTAAAGCCTGAGAGGTTAGAAAAAGGTGAACAATATGTCTGGAGGATGGTAATTCTATAATTCCTAGACTAAAGCTAGGATCATCTGTTAATGACCTGTTTAGTTAATTAGTAGTTTAGTTAATAGTTTAATTACTTGACTCAAGAAAATATGATTATATAATATTTATACCCAGTAAACCAAAGTAGATGTAGTTTATCAAAATAAATTATTATAAGAATAAACAATCATGGAATTACTAAAGCAATATTTCTCTAAAAATACAAAGTTAAAGTGACCAATTTGTATTTAAAATCAGATAGATATAAAACTAAACTGTAATCAGGGTGAAAAATAGAAAGTCTTAAGAGTTAAAACACTTTAAAATATGCATCCATGGAACTGCCTACAAAATCTGCCATCGACCCGCTAAACCATGTTTCACACTCCTCAAGAGCTTACCTCTAGCTCATAAACCAAAACTACAAGGCGGTTAAAAAACAAAACAGGGAACGTGAAAGTAAAAACGTACAAAAGATAGTAAACGTTACTTTAATAAAAAAAACATTAAGTGGGTAATTGAAGCCGTAAATTTATCATGGCGTCATGATATAACGTTTCCTTCTTTGTGTTTTACTGACCTTACACCCAATGGCATTAAGTCACAGGATGAATCACATTATCTCCACAATTCTTAACTTTTTATGATGAATGGAGGTTTTCAATATTACCATTAATTTTTACATAAGATTACATAAGATAATAATGAGATAGTAGGAGCATAAAATATGTTTATTACTTTACATCTATTATTGTTTCCCGCCTGTGGTCTAGGTGAGTTTTCTATTCAAGCCATATATTTTAAACTAGCGACTTTCTAAGCCTGTCGTAGCTTCAGATGCCTTTTATATAATTTAAGACTGGAACAGTCACAACATCCAGTCCCCGACCATTAATTCATCACTGTGAAAGGGTAAACCCACATTTCCCCCATGAAACATTTCTTAGGCCATGCCAGGAATCGAACATAAGGACCCTTAGCTAAATAGACAAACACGCTACCAACTTAGCTAGTGTGTTGGATGAATATACAATATAATAACTTTAAAAAATAGCCTTTATCGATATTGTTTGACTACAACACATTTACCTGTGAACCAATGGTCAAAGCAAGGACATAATCTGAGAGTTGGAAACCCCACTTATCCACCCACACCATGAAATCTACTACTAGACACAGCCATGCACTTTTAAGGACCAATCAATGAGTAAGCAGGCTAAGGCGTCAACCAAGTCTAGTATGTTTACTAAACTACTGACACTAAATTTCAATACATGGTCATATTCACTGTTCTGGCAATAAACTGGTCCCTAGGTCATTAAAGATTAGGGTTTGAATCCCAGTCATGTGTGGAGAGGGTGGTTTTTCCTTAATGGCTTACCTCCAAACTTACATAAAAATGCAGATACATTTTATTCAAATGGTACCTTCTATATCCCTACTTTATTATTGTATACATATGTTAATGTAAATGTTCTAATACTAGTAAGTCTTATAATTGACCAGTATAGCCTAGAATTAACAATATCGTCTAAAAAATATGTCTACAATTTGAACTTAGAGCAGGTCTTATCGGTAAATCCTAGCAGTTACCGACTTGTCTTGGTAAAAGTAATCATAAGTAATATCTGATTTAATTAAATGTATAATTTTAGTAAGCTATTTTTGTTTTACTGCCAACATATTTAATTTCAATAGTTTAGGCTAGGTTAGGATATTGGCTTAACGTTGAGAGCTGATCAAAGCTAGAACAAGTGATCCCCTCTGCCATCTGAATATATTTCGCAGGTTATAACATGTTCCTGAGCCACACTATTTGTTCGCGGTTAGCAGTGGTCCAGGACCAATAGCCTAATCTAATCTAACCTAACCAAACTTTGCTTTGCTTAACCTAACCTAACCTAGCATAGCTTAGCCTAGCGTAGATATTAGAATTAAAATTCTTGTTAGTAAAACAAAAATAAATAACATTTTACATTAATTAAATAAAATAACAGTTATAATCATTCTGCCAAGACACGACAGTAAATGCCAGGACTTACCGATGAGATGTGATAAAGTTCAAAATGTAAACATTTTGTTGGATATTTTGGGCTTTTACCAATCGATATTGTTTAGTGCTAGAAATTACCAATACATTTTAAGATCTACTAGCCTTCGGTCTTTTACAGTAACACATAAATTCGGATAGCTTTATGATTGCACAAAGCGTGTTCTACACATGGTTAAGCCACATCATACTATATTATTAAAATATTAAGACGTTCAATATCCAGCCGTCAACCTTTTGATAGTTTCTTCGTGTACAATACTGAGCTAACTATCGCAATCTCAAACAAACTAGGCAATTAGTTAAATTTTAAAAAAAATCATAGAAAATATTGCATAGTCCACAAAATTAGTGCACAAATGAGCACAATCTATTGACAACGCAATCTTTACAAAAGTACGATCATAATATAAGGGAAACCAAGTATCTTAGACACATCGTTACAGAAGCATGTTGGGGAAAAAACAGCACCACAGCTCATCAAAATAGCTGAAATGACTGAATATGCTACAGAAACACTTAAAATATTGAGTATAATTCTTTCCGAAAGAGAATCATGGGTCCCAAACTATCTCAAGAATTTGTTTATTTTAATTTCGATGTCACTCCTATATAGGGGGCTGACTTATCCTTCAACTTTAAGCTCTGTTATCACAATAATAATGGATCGTCTTTAAGACAATCTTAATTTTTTTGTATCAGTTTATTTTAAGAAATTTTTCGTATGCCTTTACAAAGTTAAAGTGTTCCACCATATCGATAATGTATTTTTATCTATTTTCTTAGGAAATACTTCATTTCCCAACAGCTGATTTTCAAATTCCAAACTTTTCAACTTTTATGATTATGTGGGGTGGTCCTTTTACAAGTTTGGAAAATTTAAGTTTTCTTCAATTCCGAAAAGTAGATTTTTTAATTCTTTTGGAATGATGTCAAGTTAGTACTGCCCCTTTTCTCATTTCCCACATTCCCAATTTGAAATAGTGCTAAATATAATTCCATAACGTGAGCCTGCGATCGAGCATTGCTGACCGGGCGGCCGTTGTCATTATTGATTATGGTGCCAACTATTGCTAAGAGAGGATGTCATATGGTAGGCCAAACGAACCATCCAGCCGTTAAGGTCAGTTTTCTTGCCCAAAGCTGGTAATTATTTATTCAAGTAGCTCCTAATTTGTTTTCAAGAGGCTGAGTTTAGCTCCATTCCAGAGACAGTGCTTCAGAGAAACATTCTGAAAGCGCCGGGGATTGAACATGGGACGTATAGATCTGTATCCAGGAACTCTAGCCATTATAGAACAGAGGCGGACAGTGTGTTTATATAAACGCTTCCATTTCTCGTGCTTCAATTTTGAAATTGCTTTATGTTCAGATGTTATACAGCTATACGGAAAGGTTTATTTAGTACGTAGTGAATTTCAATTTTCCACACACATAAAGTGTTTTTATATCAACTCTGGAGATTTGAGTGGACCCACTTTACCCATTTCCCGCTTATTTATTTAAAAATTTAATAATTTTAAGATCTTTATATTGTTTGAAGGGGTCCTTCTACCCAACTGACAAATGTTAAACACCTAACATTTTGAGGAGAAGTTTATAATTATTGTGTTGGAAATTTTGAACACCTCCATTTGGCCAGACTTCTTTTAGAAATAACTAATAAGTATTTAAAATAAATTTGGTTATTTTAATTTATACCTTTAAATTCCTGATCAACTCAGATTGTATACCTCAACTAAACATTGTTTTAAACTCGAACACCCCCTAACTCACCTACCCCCACCGTCTATCACCCCTGTATATTTCCTCAAGTCCCATTTTGAAATTTAAAGTGTGCATATGTTTATCATTACTATTCATAGCTGACCTTATATTTGTTTGGCGAATTTTTATTTTATACTAAACATATATATAGTTGTTTCTATTATTTTTGAAAATTTTAACAGCCCTCCTTGCACCCCTATTCACCCAACTGACATTTATTTAACTTCCAATTAGAAATTTTAAATTCTAAAACTCATTTTGTTTTCTGGAGTTGTACTTTTACTACCAGCCCAATTTAAATTTTCTTCTACAGCTAAAATAATTTTTTATTACAGTTAATAGCTAGTTTTCTACCACATGTATAATAGTTGAATGTATTATTTTTATAAATTCTCAAACTTCCCTCAATTTTCTTCCAAACCCCCTACCATTTTTGCCATTTCTTCCCCTCACACTTAGAAATTTCAGATGTATTTGGTAATCTTGATGGGTCCTTATACCGACTTATAACATTTAAAAGTTTTTTTTCTTTTGATACCCCCTTTCCCTAGTTCCTGAGTCCTCCTATATAGTTTTTTCCATTATTTTTGAAAATTTTAACAGCCCTTCTTACAACCCCCTCACCCAACTACCATTTATTTAAATTTCAATTAGAAATTTTAAATTATAAGAGTCATTTTGTTTTCTGGAGTTGTACTTTTACCACCAACCCAACTTAAATTTTCTTCTAGAGCTAAAGGATTTTTTTTATTATAGCTAATAGCTAGTTTTCTACCAAATGTAGAATAGTTGAATGTATTATTTTTAGACATGTTCAAACTTCCCCCACTTTTCTTCCAAACCCCCTACCCTATTTGCCTTATACAGCCTTGTCACATTTAAAAGGGTTTTTTCTTTTGATACCCCCTTTCCCTAGTTACTGAGTCCTCCGTAAAGATTTTCAAAGTTCTATGATCACTTAGAGTGGTCCCTTTAACTTTATACCCAATTTAAATTTTCTAATATAGTGACAAATAGTTATTTCCTCAAATTTTGTAATATTTGAATACCTCCTCCCATTTTTATCCAACTCCCTCTTAAAAAATGCATAATTAAAGAATTACTAGGCTATCTGGATCTTTATCTCTACATGTCTGCCAACTTTTTATGTTCCACTTTATTTTATTTTATTTTTTCTAATTATTAGTGTCCCCGTTTCCTAGAGCCCCCTTTTAAAATTTCCCATTCTTAAATTTTTCTGGATACACGCACACACTTACATTCTACTATATACAGGTTTTCCGAAACTCATAGCCCAAACTGTATATATATAGTTTGTTTGAACCAAAAGTAATACAAAATCCCCATACACTCGCCTCCAGAAAACTGTCCTTCCTAATACCATTAAATTGTGTTCAAAGTTTCGGCGTATAGCGCCTGGAGAGCAAAGCTGTTAAGCATGCATACACAACAAGTTGCATAAGAGCTAGGCGCGTGGCACTGCACAGGTATTAAATGACAGGTACGTTCTGTGATTTAGGACCGTTAATGATGACCCTAAGAATATATTCGCATTTTTAGATGGACTGGTGTGCTCTTTAGTATTAATTGTGGTATGTTTTGCTGCCGTGCTTTAGTATTTCGAGGTTTGTTGTGCCGTGCACCTAACTCCTATGCAACCTGTTGTACAGGCATGTTTGAACAGCCGTGCTATCCCGGTGCTGTACGCCGAAACTTTGAACACAATTTAATGATATTGTCATAGGTTTCTGGACGTAAGTGTAAAGGTATTTTGTATTACTTTTGGTTCAAACAAGCTATATGTGCAGTTTGGGTTATAAATTTCCGAACTTCCTGTGTGTGTGGGTGTGTGTATATATAATTATGTCAGGTCTCAGATCTAAGAGGCTAGGAAGAAGATCCATGGATCTGGTTTTGACTTAATATTAATTTCAATAGTACCCATAGCAATACTTAATTTACTAAGCTTGGGAGCATTTTTATAGTTTTATGTGTCAGTACATCTTGTGTGAACATAACTCTTGAACAAACAACTTGTAACATTTTGTAGCATGTAATTCTGGATATAAATTGCTCAAATATAAGGCATTGAAATGAAAGCTCTCTAGTTCGATTCCCATGTTCAGGTTTAAATATAGCATATATTTGAATTATATTCACTAATTACAGTAGAATCTCGGTAACTCGACATTCCGCGTAACTCGACAATCCCACGTGCACAGAGTCGTTGGCGTCAGTCATCACAATCCAAGGTCATTGAAATGTATAACCTCTCAGTTTGTTTGTGTAACTCGAGTGGAACAGTCATAATGTGTTGTTTTTACAAGTGCTGTGTTTGTTAGTTTTCCAATTCAGTAACGTGTTATTCATATCAATACAATATTGTATATACAGTATTGTACTGTATTTCTGTATATTACACGTATGTATATACACCATTATATTAACACGTGATATACTATACTGTACCCTACAATACTACAATGCAGTACAACTGTACCTATAATATTCGATACTGTACAATCATTCCTACTTGTTAGTAAACATGACATAGTAAAAATGCATATTATGGAAGTTCATTAGTAAAACTCAACATTTCAATAACTCGACACTATTTCTGTCTACACTAGGTCGAGTTTCCGAAACTCTACTAAAAATGTTTATTGAGTAAAAATTGGTCTTTGGTAAGTTTACGAAAGATAGATTTAATTTTAAACTTGAAATATATTTAAATTGAGTCTAATTATTTGGTTACAAATGGGTATATTTGGAGTGTTTGACGTGATAAATGGCACTGTATACTGATTTTCATGGTAGCAAATATGATAAGGGTTGTTTACTTATACCTAATTTTAAAACCTTTGACGTTTTTAAAAATGGCTTTAACGATTTTCTCTAAAATTGTTATCTCCCAAATAACACTTTTTGCTTGTGGCTTTTTGGGTAAAAAATCGTCAAAAGGGTAGTTTATTGATGAATAATTTTGGATGGTTGGAAATATTTTGAAAATGGCTCTAACAAGTTTGTTAAATTGTATATATGGGGAGGTTCTACATGTGTGTACTGGGGTTTTGGGTTTAACGATGAGGTTTTTTTAAATTCGAAGATTAAATAAAATCGCTCCAGCAGTTTGGTTAAAGTGGGTATCTGCTGTTATTTTCTACACGATAAATAATTAATTATACGTATATTCGTTTTTCTAAAAAAAACACTCTTTAGTATATCAGTGGAGATTGGTTTTGTTAGATTTGAATATTTGTGAAAATATATATACCGTCACCAAGGGCTTCAATTGTAAGGCATGTTTATACAAACATTGTATGCTGTGAGTGGCAAATGGCATAACGAGTGTTTCGAGGGTAGTTATGATGAATCAATAAATAAATAAACTAGAAGCGCTGACTCATAAAGGAGGTGTCAGCAGTCCATAGCTAAAAACCAGGTCGGTCTCCCGGTTTAAATGGGAGGGTTTGAAGCTCTCGGGGCTGGCTACGGGAGATCGTAGCCTGGGAGGTCACGCTGCTAGGGTTTGAAGCTCTCGGGGCTGACTACGGGAGATCGTAGCCTGGGAGGTCACGCTGCTTGTCACGGGGCCACGTGGGCTAAGTCGTTGGTTTCACCAAGTACAAATCGGGGCTGCCACTTGATCCCAGAGAACCAGGTTTGACAACCATGCAGGGGCCATCTATGTGTCAGTCAAGCCATAGGTAAGTCTCATAACACCTCGTTCGGTCACTCGCTTCTTTATATTCACTAAGTTCTTCATTTTAACTTCACTTCTACCATCACATTTGTATTAGAATAGTAGTATTAATAAACCTTTTAAAAACCAAGACTAACGTCAATCACGAGCCCACACATGTAATTATATCATCCCTCCCCACCCCCTTTTTTCCCTTGGCCAAATACTTCCTGAGAGAACTCCGGGCCCACACGGTTTAACATACAAAAATGGGGAAGGCAACACTACTGATTTTATTTTTATTTTTTAGATTCCAAATAAATTATTTTTGAAAAATTGAAATTTGTTAAAAATATTTGAGCAATTTGGTTTAAAGTTTATAACTCAAGAGTTTTTATTGTTTTGTTTATTTTGATGTGTTTTATTATATGAGTAAAACTTACATAAGGGTAGTTTAATGAAAACCCATTTTTGAACATTTTATTTGAAGCTATAATACACAATACGAGGAAGCTAGTGCAATTGTGTTATAACATTTATTTAAATGCATTTTAAAGAGGATTGCTCTATCAATTATTATGTAAGCCTATATTTTTATAAATGGTTTCAATTTTATATCTATGCGTTTAATATTCTAATATAAAAAAGCAGTTTTAATTATTCGAATAGTATATTATACTTTCAGATTTATTATTTGTCTTTTAAAGAATATGTTCATTAATGTGAGTTTTATAGTAAACTCCTACTTGAGTATAATAATACTACATCTAAGTAGCACATTGTATTTTTAATTATTTATTTTAATCATAAGAAATATTAAAGAGCGAGAAAACTAATCCAAGTTCAACTGAAAAATACACATTTTCTCGTAATACAATGTTCAAAGTTGTGTGTGTCTGAGATGTATTTGCTTTTAAATTAAGTGGGTTTTTTTCAGTCCTGTTCCATGTTTTCTGAACTAATAAAGCAAAGTTTACTATTTGTTAAAAGAAAATAGCAATAAAGTACACTAAATTGCAATGTAACATCATATGATGTGAAGAATAACAGCAACATATCTTTTGAAACACGAATTGCTTGCTCTTTTCATGAAAAATTAATATATGCATTGTCTTGTAAGAAGGACGCTAGTCTTTCAAACAAGGTGCTCTAGATTAACTTTTATTCTTCTCGAGGATCTTTACTAAATAAAGAAATAAAAATAAGAATATCACAAAGCTGAGAGATACAAATAAGTTACTAGTGACGTCTAAGAATGAAATATAACTTTAAATAACTTATTTAAAATCCAAGATGAAGTAGATGATACGGCGCACCGCACATACTGTATTTCTTTTTTATATTAAAATAGACATTTACTAAAAACTCCTAAGATTTGTGAAACGGAGATACCTGGTGTATACATTGTTGTGGAAACATTACACTAAATATCATAAATAAATTAATATACACTGTTACCTACTTGCTCTATGGCATTAGGAACTAGGAACGCTGTCTTTGTCCACCAAAAATAATAAGAATCTATTTCATTTTCAAAATACACATAATTAAAAATTATATCTGCTAGCTCAAAAATTATTGGTTTTATAAAATTATATTTTAAACATAAGATATTTATCTTTAATAGTATTACAATTTTACAATTATAGTCGCGTAAAAAATATGAAAATTGGAAAATTCCCCGGATGTAAAAGCATCCCCAAAAGTAATTTTTATAAGAAAATCTTATTTATAGTGATAAACAGTGTAGGGATATAAAATGTAATCAAAATCATTAGAGCGAATTTTGAGAAAATTGATTTGTTCTCCTTTTGCCCTTATGTAAATTAACCTTAATTCTAGGGTTAGATGTCTAGTTCCAAAAACTCTTCGGTGGGGTATTATAAAAATCCCAGATACTAAGTTTGAGCCGATTCGGTAAAATTGTTCCAGCTATGGCCTACGGTACAGCCAGACGAACAGACAAAATTGAGAAAACTTTTTTTTTTGAAACGTCAATATTTATCAAAATCTCGAGTTTGATTTTATTTACGATCACAATACTTTTTCTCTTAGGTGTCGAGAAAATTTCTCCTCGGCATTAGCTTATAGGCAAATGATCAATGATATTCAGTATCAACTTTGGCTTGTGTTAAGCGCAAAAACAATATAACTCAAACATTATATTATATTATCAAATATCCTAATTTTGTAGGCAGCTAGGTATTGTACACGTACATCTAATAGTGCTATCAATGTATCCAGACCCGCTATTGGGTGGGGGGGAGGGAGGGGGTACCATGGATTTCCAGGGCCCGGAATCAAAATCCAGAATTAAAAAATCGTTAAAAAATGTTCTATAGTAAATAAAATAAAACTTGAATGCTAAGCAATAAAATTCCCATCAAGACTAATGATTAGTACACACCCAGTCCATCAGATGGGGTTTTCCTCTGGAGAAACTTGCTTGCATTTGCCACAATGGTATCATTGGTTCGGTGCAGTTTTGTTATTTGTTTCAAAGTGTTCGGAACTTTCACGAGGTCTATTATTTTGTACTTATATTAAATTTGGTGCATGAAGTGTCGGATAGAAAATAAAGTTCCAATTAAATGTATGTATTTTATTATGGGCGTAACATTTTCAGTATTCAGTTATGGATTCATTTGCGAACATTGCTTTTGTTTTGTAAAAGTGACCAACGATTTTTTTAACAACACATTTAAGTAGAGCTTTGGTAGTATAGGAGAGAGAGGGGGCTTCCTTCTCTTGAGAAATAATTTGTGCCTCCCTTCTCTTGATTGGAATAAACTCGCCCCTCTTTAGATTTATTTCACCCCTTTTGATACTAGCAAATATTAGCTGAAAAATGGTCTTGTATCAAACTCCAAATATCTTCTTGAGGTATTCAATTTTCAAAACGTTGGTAGGGAATAACAAATCCAAATATTAATGAAAAACATTTAATAAAGAAACACCGACCAAGAACACTCCTATTAGTTTTAAATGCATCCAGTTTTCAAAAAATTGCCGAGAGAAGAACACTTCTAATAGCTTGTAAAGAAGTTCAATTAGAAAAAAATTAGATGAGGACCACCCTAAATATCTTTTGGAACATTCCTATTTTCAAATAGTCACATATTGTTCTCAAGGTCACCCCCTCCTTAGATGTGGGATCAAAACCACTTTTTATTTACTAAACTAAATCCCCGTGCCCCCCCTCTCCTATCCTTCAGACAAATAAGATGTATCCGCCATTATTCCGCCATTAAAACGAAGTAGAACAAATTGTGATATGCCCAAGGTACTGGGTCCAGTTTGAGCCCCTGGTGGGTCTGAGGGTATCCAGGATCGTTGGTTTAAAGGGATTCTGTTGGTGTCAAACATATTACTAAATTATTAGTTTTATTGTTAGTTGTAATTTATAAACATTTGGAATATTGGTACAGAGTATGAACACCAAATAATTTGATTTTATGTGGGGAAACCCATGAATGTATCTATAAATGCTGTCCCATTTAAGTATTGTTTCAAGATCAAATACTATATAAATTGGTCGTTTGAATAGTTAAATTTAATGTTTACAATAGTGGCCTTCTAGCTATCTTAAGACTTTAATCATTTAAATGGCTTTTTTTTTCATAGAATGATTTAAATTAAAGTAACGCAAGCTTAAAATTGATCATGAACACAAAGTTTAGAATTTACAAAATCCATAGCTAGAGTTATTCACATTAGATACAGCTAGTATCTGTCAACCAGCCATCAAGACAGGTAGCATCCTTAAATTTTTGTTTGGATGAAGTCTCAAATAAAGTGTGATACTATTTTAACTCATGTATCAACTATCAGATACACCCATCATTGGGATATAGCCAGGAACCTTAAGATCATTAGGTAGCGTATAGAACTGATTGAGTTCATTAGTGATAATGATGACTTCATCTTTGAAGAAAATACGGTCACTAAATTGAATCAATGTGAAGTGAAGGAGTAAGGTTGGCATGCAAGTGGTATCACCTCCCTCCAGATCTCCCCCTCAGAAACTTGTGAAGAGGATGGGGAGTCTGTAATTGGGGTCATAAATCCCCCACCTCACTTCNCCTATCGCGAGGCCCCTCCCCCGGCCGGATAGCTTTACTCTCTTTTAATAACCATGGCAATAGCAACCACCTGCTCGAACCTGGCGCGATGTCCGCCACTTACCGGATTACCCTAACTGCTGCACTGTTTACCATGTTGTATAGCGGCCCACTCGTGCGCGGGCTGGGCGCAGATAAACTCCCCGCTCTGGAATATTAGATAAATGATTACGCTCCAACAGGAAATTGCATTACTCGTATTTATCACTTGACAAAAGATAAATTAGGATCGGTTTATAAGTTGTTGTTTTTTAAAATTCTAAAACAGTGGTTCTCAACCTTATTAGTGACATGCACGCTATTCACCACATGTCAGTATGTCATTGCCTAACTTAAATGCTGCATTCGGAATAATATACATGTACATATAATATTGAAAACACTTTTTTTTTCTATATTAGTACATACATACATATTACTTTGATTATGTTTACTGTGGAGCTTTACAATTAAATTAAAATTACCGTCCAGCAAGTCTAGTTCGTCAAACTAAACAAGTTGTTTATGCAAAGTCTGAAATGTTGTAGTTTGGAGAAAAAGCTTTTTTAAACAGATTTTGTGTGTGGTCTTAATTCCCCCTTCCCCCTCCCCGCGATTGATTGAGAACCCCTGGTTTAAAACAATTGTATTTAAATTTTGCTCTAGTCTAATCTTTAGAATAAAGTAAAACGTAACCAAAGGTCTCAGTTCCGTGCGATGCGACGCCTGGCTCACGCTGTACTTTCCGCCAATGTTTGATGCTATCCGGGGGCGAGACGAGCTCTTAGCACGAAACTTTAAATAATTTCCTAAGGTCAAAATTGAAAATGGTTTATATTGATTATAAAATTACCAACGACTCAAGAAAAACAGTTAGCAGCTCCGGCTTGAAGTAACGAAAATGAAACAAATAATTTAATATTATCAATTTATTTCTTGTTCTATTCATCATGTCTTTAAACCCTTTTGATTTGTATATATTCTGACTGCCTTAGCGAAGCAAGGATGAAGGAAGTATAATTTAAAGTAAACATACCCACGTTTGTATGGAAGGAGAGTATATAACCTTTTAGGTGTCTTCTATAAAAATTCGTAAAGTGGTTGAAAGAGGGGAAGGGGGAGCTCTAATGTATAAATAACTTGATATTATTAAATAGTGACATTTACTATTGATGTGGAAATATACGAAAGGAAGGTATAATTTAGAGTAAAAATACCAAGATTTGCAGGGGAGTGGAGAACTATTCAGGAAAAACCACCCTTATTACACCCAATTGGGTTTCGAAACCCCATCTCCTCAACATTGTCATTCTAGTCTAATGCGAGATTAACACCCTGGTCTAGACCATTCAATCACTGAGGTGGAAGACATGACTTCATTCTGCTTTACTTTATGGTAGAACTAGATCATGTATTCAAGCGTTATTAAATAAGTGTGGAATGTTCCTTTTTCAAATTTCAACACTGCTATTTTTTTCGTATGAGATACGCCGTTAGTAATAAAATAATCAGTTGTAAGTAGAGCAGTCACGGTATTTCTTAGTTAAACACACTTATCAGCTATATTATTCAATTATTCAACCCATATCGACTAAACAACAAGCTCGTCTAGTTGGGTTTGTCGGTGATGGGGACGTCAAGAATCGAATTCCGGCTTGATGTACTGAGGGTGGATAATTTCCCACTCTCACTTCTTTATTAAACTATAAAAGACATCTATTTAACTGAATATGTAGTTATTCCTTACGGTTTCGACCGCGGAACAGGGTTTGAGAACCACTGGGTTGCACACTAATAGAATTCAGAAAATGAAGAACACTTTCATAGAAAAAAAGAGATCCATATGTCACGCAATTTCAGAATTTTTCTGTAAAGCAGTGTGTTTGTAACGGGGTCAACTCAGCCTCGTGAGGACTTGGTTGGTATATATCACTTGCGGACTCACACCATGGAGACCACGTAACCACCGATGCAGGCAGTAGTTAATAATCCCTGTAATAAACATACTAAGGGGACTACAAAATCGCTTTTCATCGTTTGGCATGGTGTGTTAATTTTTACAAAAACTGTTTATGTTATTTATTTCTATTAATTGTGTAACCAAAAAGTATCTTGATGAGATTTAAGCTTGGACCCGTCTGTAAACAGGAATAGGTTAAATGTGATATAAATAATACCTATGACTAGCAGACTCCAAATTTGCAACTATTCTGGTGAAATATTATTTTATTTGGGTCTTGAGAATCCAATATAGAAAAATATTAATATATAGATGTATGTATTTAGATGAATACATGATTTATTACAAAATATTATAAAATCAGCTCATAAAATATAGGTTATATGAATCAATTATTCAAGAAAGGGCTTTTGTCACCATGTTGACTAAAATGAGATAACATGCAGAACACAATTATTTGGCGTACATAAACATTTTTAGTTATAAAAGGGACTATTTCTCATAATACAAGTTATTTTCCAAGTGCACGAAAAAAAGAATATCTTAAAAGATAACAAGTCATTGACCTAGTTCCTTTCAAATCCTTACGGGATATTCTTAGAAAGGAACTATGGAAGAAAATTCACTATACATATGGTTAATACGAAAGTGATCCTCCTCAATTTTAAGTCTTGGTGGCCTTGGCTGTACAAGAAAAATTTCATTTCTGTGGAAACTCCAGGTGAGAATGTCCCAAAAGACAAGAAATAGGCCTTCTTTATCAATAGTTTCATAGAATTTCAGTATGATTTGTAAAAAAAGGGGGATTGCCCTTGCGTCACATTTCATTGGGAGTTTAGTTCCACACACATTCAAGCTGGGATATGAAGGAACTACGATCAACCTACCAGAAAGATAAGCATTTTCCAGAAGGGGCAGTGGAAATAAAACCAGAAAAGTTGAATGACATAAAAAAATATTACATATATTCCAGAAGAAAAATATATATATATATATTTGACAAGATTATTGGTTGAAAAGCTTTTTCAGACGGAATTACGAGTGTGTTGAAATACAGCTATGCGATTCTTATGCTTAAATAAGACATTCAACTGTGCAGAGATATTGTGTTCAATTGAGATGTTAAAAATAAATGAAATTATTGTGTATTAGGGTTATTTTGTAACTGAATTTCATTAATAGTGGTATTTTTGTTTCATAATAAAATCAACACCAACTATCATTAATTTTTACTTGAATTCAACCTAAAAATGGCGATAATTGAGAATATTTATTTAAGAAAGGCCCTAACATTTAATTTAGCATGTTGCACGGATCACCATGCCACCAAAATTTGTTTATATTTTTGATTATCATTTATCTGCTAGTAAGGCGCTAATTTATTCTTTGATTTTAGCTTGTTATTGCAAAGCTTATGGATAACCTTCTAAATAATCTTTAATTGTTGTATTCATCTGTTTTTAGATTTTTTTTTGTTTGCCTAAACAAAATAAAAAATGTCTACCATATCGAGATTTGTTTTTTATATCAGTCATTTGCCACCCCATATTTTTATATTCCAAACTTTCCAGATTTTATGGTTATTCTGGAATGGTCCTTTTAAAAATTTAGCAAATTTAAATTTCCTCCATGCCGAAACGAAGAGTTTATAATTATTTCAGAGAGATTTTAAGCTAATATCTACCGACCCATTTTTAAGCCCTTTTCTAAATAGGAGATACAGTATTTAAAAGTTGTTTTGCTAATGGAGTAAGTGCTCTATATTCACAGCAAATTTCAATTTTTTGCCTCGCCTTATTAGGTTTTATCTGGCCCCTTTCCTCTGTTTCCCAAAGTCTCAACTAAAACTTATTTATTTTCTCATCTGGAGTTATCTCTCTACCTGTTTGCCGAACTTTATTATATAGCTACCTCATACAAACTTTTTTTTTTCTAATTAAAGGCTCCCCATTTCCTGATGCCCCATAGACAATGTTGGGATATTTTACCCTCAACCCAATGCTAGACTAATAGTGGTCCGGAACCATTTCTGTTAGACCTTCCCCCACTCTGGGTGCCAGATGTACACGATTATAAAGCATTAGCACTAAGGCCTATAGCCGAAGTTCCCGGTTTCGATTCCCGTGTACTGGTTGTCATTTTCCAGCAAATTTCATTTGATACAGCTTCAGGCCTTCTACCTGGGAACATCAATCATCATAATGATATATTTATAATTAGTCAATGTGTTTACCTGCCCAATAGTGATGAGGTAAAATTTGTGAGAGATTCATTAGCATTAATTTTCCTTTATCATTTAGTACTGATCTTGCTATTTTGTAGTTTATGCAAGAAAAAAAACCTTAATATTAATAAAATCGAACAAGATCGCGACTTTTGGCAGCAGGAGAAAATGTGTCACAACCTTAAAAGTTATGTCTAAAGTGCTATAAAGGAGTATTTATATCACAGTAACTTATAGCTAATACGTTAATCATTAAGGTATTTTTTAAATAGGGGAAAAAAAGGTTTGTAGTAGGTATAAGTTTAAGAAATAAACATATAAATTAAAATTAATGAATTATAAAAACATAGTATTATTAAAATTTAATTATTTTATATATTTACAGAATGTGGTTTTACCCTACCCCTCTCTTCCCCCTATCGTGTCAAAATTATTGAACTCGGTAAACGCACAACTAACTCTAGATGTGGCGTGTAGTAAGCGAGAATAACTTCAATATTAGCATGATCCCACATTGCATTTCAAAATACTTCGGAAGGGGAGTGGGTTCGTAATGGAGGAAAACAACAAACAACAAACTTATATTTATTTAAATAACTCCCTCTCACATCACAGTAATATATAAGTAAGCCTATATTTAACAATTATAGATATTTAATAAATGCCCAGCATTTTCTTTAAATTCAACAATCTCACAAAATAAGGCACATAGTGAGTGGTAATTTAACTATATATTACTATGGATGTCTGAATTTGAAGCTAATGACATTATTTTTTAGCTAAGGTTGATTTTTATTAACTTCTTTAAAAGCGAATGCTTGTAAACTGCCTCTTATTCATTCCTCCCCCCCCCCTCCCCTCATTTACTCTTCAATTTTGTTGCTAATACCGTAAAAATGCTTTTGATGTCACTAGTTGGAATAGACATAGGCTGCTTGTTAGTAAAAAAA
>CABFOW010001344.1:132519-144119 GCA_902141385.1 Timema californicum | reverse complement strand
CTATAACTCTGAAAGGTGACCTGGCAGTCTAGGGGTAAGTTGTCAGACTTCTATGCTGGCGGCCGGGGTTCAATCCTCGGTCCCGGCAAAGATTTATCTGATTATACCAAACCCTTCCTTCACCTCTGACAAGACATCTTGTGAATGTGAGGAATGCTAGGCCTCCACCGTGGTTCGGATTCCACGTTAAACTGTAGGTCCTTCATTTCATCTCACAATCACCCTACCATTACACATTAGCGTAAGTGCGTATAACCCGAACGGGTAGTAAGACGCGGTGCTAATAATAATAATATAACTCTGAAACAAGATCAAATAGGACATGTTCATATTGACTTTTGTAATGGTTTTTATGTCTTCTGTTTGCCGTTGAAGTGAGTCCCACATGTTATGGTACATCCTGCATAGAAAAACATACCTCATAAAGTGAAAAGTTATAATTTTCTTAAAGAGACAAACTCCCAACAAAGATAATTATAGTATTTGAGTGCCAAAACTTTTTGTGGCCAGGAGCACATTCAAGATTTCAGGAGTGTGTAACTGACAATAATAATTATTTTCAAAATAAATTAGTATTTTGACTTGATGATGCAAAAAAACCCATTTATTTCAACTATTTTTTAAGCACCGCATCTTACTAACCACTTGGGTTATACGCTTATATACTAATTACAGTAATGCTTTTAGGGACGAAGGCTGTATTTATAGGAAGTGTACCCGCATTATTATGGAAGGGGAGTGTATAACTATTTTTGGACAAAAACCACCCTCATTACACCTGACCAGATTTTAACCTCAAACTCCCTGTCATCAGCAGTCTAATCTACTCTGTGAGTAGCACCTTATACCATGCAGCCACCAAAGAGGGTTGTAATTCAATTAAAGTGAGGTAAAAAAAAATGTGATTCTGGTTTAAGAAGTTATTAACGAAACTATTTGGAACTTACCCTTTGACATCGACAATGAGGATGTTGACCTTCTTTTTATCCATTTAAAACTATCACAAATAAAAACTAAATTGTTTTAAAAGATAAAATCAGAAAATAGTTGTCATCTGATGTATTTAAATAGCTTATACATTTTTCACTAGATGCCATTTAGCACTTAAATGGGCTAAGGGTGAAGATGGGATGTAATTTAAATGAAATGTACACACAAATACATATAGAAGTTGTTCAAAATCATTTAGCAATAATCAGGTGACCTGGCAGTCTAGGGGTAAAGTGTCAGACTTCTGTGTTGGGGGTCTGGGTTTCAATCCTCGGTCCTGGTACAGATTTATCCGATTGTCAAACCCTTCCTTCACCTCCGACAAGACTTATATTAATCACAACTTGTGAATGTGTGGAATGCCAGGCCTCCACCGTGGTTCGGATTCCTCGTTAAACTGTATGTCCTCAATTTCATCTCACAATCAGCCTACCATTACACATTAGCGTAAGTGTGTACAACCCGAACGGGTAGTAAGACACAATGATGATAGTAGTAATAATAATTTAGCAATATTCACCCTTAGGACACTTAACCAAGGCTCGAACCTTGATCTTAAATGTCTCGAGTGGTTCATTTTATTGTAAGTGATGCGGGTCAGCTAATGTTAACTCACACAGGAGCCTTGACACTAAATTTTATTCATCACTTTTCCCTAACATAGAGACTAGAATGATATTCCTGCCTACAAACAGTCGGCAATGGGGGTATCAGTAGGTAGACATAGGTATTTTGATTTAATGATGTTATGAGGCCGGAACTAGCAACCAGATATAGTAAAAAACATTGTCTCGAAACAGGATTAGATGAGCAGGGCATTTAACCAGAATGCAACTGGAAAGAACTCTGAGTGCTGTCATGAATGGTATATCTGGCACTAGAAGACCTCTGGGGTGACCTAGAAAAAAGATGGAGTGATGATGTGGCCAGAGATCTCATAGAGCTCTGGGTGTGGAGGGAGATTGGAAGGAGAAGGTTCAGGGTAGAACGCGGTGAAGGCAGCTTGTGCGGAGTCGGTGCATGGTCTTCAAGGCCTGTGATCACTATTAATCATATCAAATAATGGTTGAAATAAACAATTTCTTACAGCAGAACCAAATCAAAGGGGAGATGTGGGGAATGCAAGTCAAGCTTAGTGTTTTTGCAGTTTTTATAACAAAACATTTTGTTGGCCAAAATCAATAAATTATGGCTCCAGTAGAACTATATAGGTTAATTTTTTCCCATGGTGATATCAACAGTTGTTGGATGTCTGTCAAGGATGTCCTGGAATTTAATGACAATTTTTTTCTATTCATTTAAAAAGTTTATCTAATGCTGCTATGCTCATGACAGGAAGTCAATAACTGTTGAAATGACAATGTGAAGAAAAACATGTTATCACTGGAGAAATATTTTATTTATTTTGGCTAAAAAATTTACTATGACGGTTAAGAAAATATCTTTTCATTCAAAAATAAGTCAAGTTTGAATCAAATTTAACTAGAGCAGAATTTTTTTTTAGTAAGGTTATTCTTTAAGGAGGTGGTGCCCATGAGCATAGACATTTAGCTGGACTCTAGTATTTTGCCAGGTTGCAGCAGGGTAAACTGTCTTACTGTGGATTCACACGTTCACTGAAAAACAAGCGCAGAACAGAAACATAGCGTGACAAGCTATAAGCCAATCGCCTAATCGGCGCGAGCTGAACTGCTAGAGTTCAACTCGTCTCTACTTTGTCTACTCTGCCTGAAATGTTCGGCACAGGAGGACCAATGAAATCTCAGAACCAACCATTTAAAATCAGTGCACATGCGCATTGGACAATGCATGCGCTCTACAGCCAGAAGCTATCAGACAGCTTCATTGGCTGTTGTGAATAGATTTGAAATATCCCATTAATGGAAAGCTTGTGCATCGATGTATTGGATTGTGCCCCGACACACTGTTATAATTTGAAAATATCCCATCGGGAGAATGATCTAAAATATATATGTATCCACTAGAAAATTGAATATGTGTGATAATCAGGTATTTTAAGTTAGCGTTGCAATGCATTATGGGTTAACATACAGCGTGTGAATTGCTGCGCCACTGAGGCAGATTCCGCTTTCTATTTTTGCCAAAGGTTGAATTAAGCTTTAAGAGAGAAAGCCGCCACCATGCAGAGCTATACAGGAAGTAGTTTTTTTTACCCAATATCTTTTTTTGTCTAGGTCTAACTTCTAGCTAATACACAAACATTGATACAGCCATATTTGGGCAGTATCTGCTATTTAGCGAAAAATATCAGCGTGCGTTTCCATTTATAGGCTATAAAAATGCACAGTTACACAACAAATGTTTCACTTGTCATTCCTACAGCTTTCTAATTGACTTTATAGTCATTTTATTGTGATACTCGAATGAGTGCATTTTAATGTAACTGGAATTACAGCTAGTACAAAAAACCCCAATAAAACTATATACCAAATAAAAACTTACTGAGACACTAACTGTACTAAATAAAAAATATTGAATAATCTGTTGCGTGGTCCGAAGTTTCACTCTCACAAAGGGCTGTATTGAGGATTAGAAGTTGTTTGGGGTCAATTCCTCATCATGTGTATTGTGGGTGGCCTTTCTTAAATATTTTTCTATTCTACCGCTACACAAATGTGGGTACACTTATTTCTAAACTAAACATTTCTCATCCCCTATAAATTTGCGTAATTAGTACTTGAGCATATAAACTAAACGAGTGGTAAGACAGGATGCAAACAAAATATTGAATAGGCCTATATAAAATATAATGATGAATCAGACTTACAGTCTATTGAGATGTATTTAAAAAAATATCTTTTGTCAAAGATTAGAAATTAAAATATCTGAATTTTAGGTTCCCTTTGATTTGTCAATTTCCTCCAACGATTAAAATGCCAGATCAATATAAGAAAAGGCGGTGACATGGTGGTCTAGGGGTAAGGTGTCAGACTTCTGTGCTGGGGTCCGGGGTTCAATCCTCGGTCCCGGCACAGATTTATCTGATTACCAAACCCTTCCTTCACCTCTGACAAGACATCTTGTGAATGTGGGGAATGCCAGGCCTCCACCGTGGTTCGGATTCCACATTAAACTGTAGGTCCTCCATTTCATCTCACTATCACTCTACCATTACACATTAGCGTAAGAGCGTATAACCCGAACAGGTAGTAAGACGCGGTGCTAATAATAATACTAATAATAATAGTAATAATAATAATATAAGAAAACTTGAGATACCAGTTTCATAGAATTCTTCTGATCATTGGTTAAGATTTTTGGAGGACAATAAATTATCGGTCTCGAGGATACTATATAGTTAAAGGTCGCTTAACAATAAATATCAAAGAGAATATAAAAAACCGTTTAAAAAACCTTTAATAGAAAATTGTGAGTTTACTGGATGTACTTCTCTTTATTTAGTATTTTAATTTTTTTAAATAATGATTTATTATCTCACTGAACCCAATTAAACTATTTAAAATTTCACAATCTCTTTTAAAATTATGTTAAGAGACATTACTTTCGAATTTTATAAAATACATGGGGTTAGGTCACTAAGCAATGTCATCCAATGTATCCATTGTTTGCTTATTCATGATTTATTAGCACATGTACATAATTTTAAGTTGTGTATGTATTGATATATTACGATTTTAGTAGGAAGGACAGTAAAATTTGGTTACTAAAACCATGTTAATATATCCATACATCAAACCATGTTATTAGCAGCTGTCACTTTTGATATATATTATCAATACCTATAAAGTAACACAAATAATAAAGTAAAATGCTATCATTGTTGCTAGCAAAGAAATATGTTTGAATGTTCTTTACTGTTATTCCAACCAAAATCAGGGTATATAAGATCATGTATGGATTCTTTAAGTCATGTATGCATTGTTAGATCATTTATGCATTGTTACGCCATGAATGCATGATTAAATATTAATCTGCTGTTAGGTCATGGATGTATTGTTATATCATTGTATTTGTGGTTATGTGATGAAGGCATTGTTATATCATGTATGCGTGGTTATGTCATGAATGCATTGTGTTGATAAGTCATATGTGTATGTTTATGTATGTACTTCAAAGTTGGGTATTAAATATTAAGTTATTGTTGTGATGATAGGTCGCGTATGCATATTTAGGTGCGATAAGAGATTTATTTAACAACTATTTTTGGCGTATAAACCGAATGGGTAGTAAGACGCGGTGCTAATAATAATAATAATAATAATAATAATAATAATAATAATAATAAACAACTTTTTTGTTTTTATTCAACGATTGTTTTTAATATAAGTCTCAAATTTATTTGTAATTGAAACATCGCTAAGTTCAGAAGGGCTTGCAGTTTCCTTCGGGGTCATCATGAACAACTTTTTTTTTTCTTTGCAAAATGACCCCCACCCGCCTGTACCAATTATATCCATGTTTGACTGACTGATCGGAACTCATGGTTTTTCATTCCTTGTGTGTGTATGTGTGTGAGATGCAGCTGCAGAAGATCAGCTCTTTGAATATTGAAGCCGAACTGAACCAGACCAAACCGGGCCTTACCCGAGTCTTGTTACGCACGTCATTCGCTGGTCGCTTTACATCAGTATCCATACGCGATCTACAAAAATACGGACACAACTTGCTGAAGCGTGGAGGGGGGCAATTTCTTCTTTCTTTAAGTTACGGTACGAATGTATAGTCACGTGCGAGATTAAAAAAAATATTCTTTTTTTAGACCAATGTTGGAACAAACAAAAAATTAATTGGCGAAGTAATGAGTGAAAAACACGTCTCAATTATTTTTTTTAGAGGACGCGCTGTTAATTAATGGAGTTGTATGTGCTCTTTCCAAACAAGATAACAAATTGATGTCAGTCTCCTTGACATGTCAAAGTGTTTTGCGTACAGCGTAGTCCCTTTTATATTGTGCGACGTTTGTTAAGAATGATTTTTATATGCTACGCAGATATTGGTACTAATTTCAAAGTCTCGGTGGAATTAGTCCTAGAGCGATTTTTAGCTGGCTAAGGGAAGCTTTAATTAGCAGTGGAGGGGAGAGGTTTTTAGCTAATGGCGGAGATAGTCGCGCGCATAGTGTATCGGACTTTTCTTCACACTATAGTTATCGATTCTTTCTGCAGGCAAATGCTGATGCACTTTCTCTAGGTTAGTGGTTTCCCAACATGGGGTATGTGTAATAATTAGTAAATAGCGTTAAAAATTAGCTAAGAATTAAGACATATTTTTATTTCAAACCCACGTCATTGGCGTAGTTAGCTAACGCACTAGTTTAGTGCTGAGCTAGACTGCCGAGGACGGGGAGATCGAGGTTCGAATATCGCTCGGGTGGACTGGGTGGTGGTTTTTACTAAATTATTTTCCATTCTCCCTCCACGCTAATGCAGTTTCACTTTATCTATATTCAACCTTGGGTGACCTGGTGGTCTAGGGGTAAGGTGTCAGACTTCTGTGCTGGCGGCGGGGGTTCAATCCTAGGTCCCGGCACTGATTTATCTGATTGCCAAACCCTTCCTTCACCTCTGCCAAGACATCTTGTGAATGTGGGGAATGCCAGTTCTCTACCTTGGTTCGGATTCCACGTTAAACTGTAGGTCCTTCATCTCATCTTACAATCGTCCCTACCATTACACATTAGCGTAAGTGCGTATAACCCGAACGGGTAGTAAGACGCGGTGCTAATAATAATAATTATAATAAACTTTAACTTTAACTTTCATAAAAACTAAACAGCGTTGTCAACTCATTTATTAATAATTATCTCGAATATAGGGGGGCGGGGGGTTTGACGTGGGAGTTTGTTGATCTACCAAGGGATGGGGCGGGTATCAGCTGAAAAAGCTTGGGAGCCATTGCTTTAGGAAGTCTTGTTTTCCTAGGTTAAGTAATTGATAATATTTAAAACACTTCGCCAATGAAACGTGCGGATTTGTTCGTCACTCTTACCAAGGTTAACGGTGACGATAAATTTTAAGTTTTTATTTTTATTTTTACATTTATTAGCCTACTGTTCCCAGCCATTTTTATCCAAGTTATATATTTTCCACTAGCGGCTGGCTTGGCCGGCCGTAGCATTCATATGCCTTATAATATAACTTAACACTTGGACAGGTACAACATCCAGTACCCGTCCGTTAATTTATCACTGTGAAAGGGAAAACCCACATTTCAACAATGAATTTTTTTTCCCCCGTAATTCCAGGAATATAACCCGGGACCCTCAACTCAGTAGACAGACACGCTATAGACTGAGGTAAGGTGTCGGACATTAGGAGAACTGATGATAATAATAATAAAAATAATAATATTTTATGATACAATTTTAGATCCTCCCCATCACAGTGGTGAGATTAAATATTATGTTAAACCTTTGTAGTTAAAAAAAAATACAAAAGATCGTAGGATCAAAAACTCATATTGTTGAGGCTATACTCACTTGTCAAACCTTGAAAATCAAGTTCATTATCTAAAATATAAATATATTTTGTATACACACACAGGCTTTGCAAAATAAACACACACACAAAAATCGTGCAAACTTTTTGTTTGTCTCATTGATTTGTTATTCGCAATGTCACATTCATATTCGGAAATGAAAGTGCTATTTTTTTTTTATTCCGGTGGAAATGTTTCAGATATGATTGTTCGTTGCTCTCCCCCTTCTATATTTTTTTTCTTTCAATGTCCGCGTTTCCCCCCCCGTTTATTGTAATTGAAAGTTGACGAGCATGACCGTCATCATTCCTTGCACGGTCCGCTGAGTTCAATCTGTCGAAATAATGTGACATATTGCAATACAAGTGTAAATACTGAAATACCTCACTTCGTTTCATGTTCGGGATACACTCTTTTTCTGCGTATCATCAATTGGCGTGAGAAATAAATTATATTAGTAGTTTAAAAAAAAATTAATATCAAATGAAACCTTCTTCATGGAGACTAGCTTAAAGTAAGTCACCTTTCATTTCAATAACGAAAGTATGCATGACTCTAGTAATTTAATCTTCTTCTTATTAGCACCGCGTCTTACTACCCGTTCGGGCTATACTCACGCTAATATGTAGTGGTAGGGTGATTGTGAGATGAAATGAAGGACCTACAGTTTAACGTGGAATCTGAACCACGGTGGAGGCCTGGCATTCCCCATATTCACAAGATGTCTTATCAGAGGTGAAGGAAGGGTTTGGTAATCAGATAAATCTGTGCCGGGACCGAGGATTGAACCCCGGCCGCCAGCACAGAAGTCTGACACTTTACCCCTAGACCGCCAGGTCACCGACAAATATACAAGTTAAACTAACTCCGACCACCCTTGCAACACTCCACGACACACCACTGCGTATTAGTGAATATGCTACAGAGCAAAATTTGTTATTTATTTGACTTACAAGAATCTTTAAATAAATAAATCAAAAACTTCCTTGAATAATTTATAATAAAATATTTTAGTATAAAATGTAGAATTGTATTTATGTGTTGTAGAATGTGACTAAGACAGGGGTGGAAAATATTTGGCACTCGTGCCACGTGTGGCGTGCGGACATGATTTGGTTGGCACACCGACATGAACAAAAGACCCAGCAAATAAAACTTTTTCCAGTGTTGTATGATTCTTTGAAATAAATATTTCTAGTCATATCATTCAACCTTGTCACAATGAACTGTTTTTGTTTTAGCACCTGATTATTACTACCCCTTCAGGTTATACGCTTATGTACCAATTACGCTAATGATTTAGGGATTAGAAAGGTTGGATGTATATTAAGTGTACCCAGATTTAGGAAAAACCATCCTCAGTACACCCAATAGGAATTAAAATCCCTATCTTCCTGTCATCGGCAGTTTAGTTTATTGAAAGAGTGATGCCTTAGACCATTTGATCACTTAACCAGGCTTGAAAAAGTTAACAAATTCAAATGCCGGGGAGGCAAAAAGAAAACATAATTTATGCCAGCGATGCTTGCTATGACTCAGTTCGTAACCTGTTGTCAGCTCGTTATCTTGATTTTTTCTGTCTTGAAATATTAATCTGAGAATAAACTACTCTTGGAGTGGAATAGACTGCTGATGAGAGGGAGACCGAGGTTTGAATTTCGGTCGGTTGTAGCTGCTGAGGGTGGTTTTTTTCTTCCAAAATGGTGTTCCACTCTCTCTCCACGCAAAAGGGATACATTTCATATAAATATAAACTTTCTCATCACTAAAGTATTTAAAGTTCCTTACATAGGACATGGGACATAGGAGAACATTGAGAAAGAAACCTTGCAGTAGTTTTGGAATCCTAGATTATTTATTAAGTTGATTGATATTTTTTATATTGTTTTCACTAAAATGTAGGTGAAAGTTCTGACCAGTAAAAAATTTTAAATTCTAAGTAGAATTTTTTTTAGTGTAATATTTTTAAGAAACTATAAAATAGTCCTACAGTATCTTAAAATTTTATGTTGTAAGTTTTTTTTAAACATGACTTAATTTGATTGAAGAAGGGTATATCTCTATTTATAACCTTTTGTTTTAATCTCAGAAGTACATATTTTTCACGTAAGACATCGTTTAATTTCATAAGGAACTTAAAACTAAAAATGTTAACTTTTTAACTGGTCAAAAACCTGTTTATCATTTTCGCCTATATTTTGTTGAAAACTAGACTAAAAATTATCAAATAACTTCCTAAACAAGGCTGTATTTTTAAACGTTTGCAATGAGTATAGGTGCTCTACCATGTAAAGTCTGTTCAGAGTACGAATTGATTTCTGAAAGTCCTTTTTCCCTACCAGAAATCTATTATATAGTAGGATATTGGTAGGAAAAAAGAGCTTTCAGAGAGTAATTCCTACCGTGAATGGAGTATAGACCTAATACACGGCTAAAGAGCTAGCATGTGTTGGGACATTAGGGAAGAAATAATTATTGATCCTTAGAAGGTAATATAACAGTTTTAGATAACGAAAAAAAAGGTAAACAACACGATTCGAATCTCAGTTGGGTGAAGCCTACGAAGGGTAGTTTTTCCAAAAATTGTTTTCCACATTCCCTCCACGCAAATGCAATCTTCCTAATCTCTAAAACCATTAGCGTAATTAGTACATAAGCGTACCACCTTAACGGGTAGGAAGACCTGGTGCAAAACAAAAAAAATAACTATTCTCAACTGGAAATGATGTTAGGTTAGGCTAAGTAACGTTATTAATATATATAAAACTACACCTTTACACGATTATTGTATTGATTTTCAAAGCATTTTTGAACTGTCTTTGTGAACTGTGTATGGTCCGACTTGAGCTACTAACTGTGCATATTTCTGTCCATTTCCGTCAACTGGCCTCTTCTATACCATTCCACAAACTGGGCTGAAATTGCATTAACTCTGGCCCATTTTTTGAACTTGAACACAATGTACTATCTTCTACAATCTTAATTGAAATTGATTTTAAGACATTATACTAAATGAATCTAAACTAACTTAACCTAAAATTCCATTCTAAAACGATTACAAGTTAAATTAACTTACCAAACCTGTTCCTCGTTTGTTCATTTCACGGACTGGGCAGAAACTCGTTCAATTCATTGAATGGATAACGATTTGAGGAGCCCATTTCACAAACTGGGCAGCACAAGTGCTTCCAATTCATGAATTGAATGAGTTTTTGCTCAGTCCGTGAAATGAACAAGCAAAGAAACCAGTTCACGGAATGAGCAGAAATTTGCACAGTTCATGAAATGGACAATAATTTAACTTTTGGGGTGAAATATATACAATAATTACGCTAATGAAGTAGGAATGAGATTTGTAGCGTTTTATAGGATATGTAACTGCATTTTCTGGAAGAAGGAGGGGGAAACCATTTAGGAGAAACCAACCTCACTACACCCGACTGGGATTCAAACTCCGATCTCCTGGTTACCAACAATCCAGTCAAAAATGACAGTGGCACTTTAGACCATGCGACCACCAATGCGGGTCATTCATATATTCTTTGTATTTGGATCTGTCCTGAGACAGGCATCAACTCGATGTCTTCCATTTTCCTCGGTCTTGAGCTTCTTCTTTCATCCTTCTGTAGCTTCTTCCTTTCTTGATATCGGTTAGCATTTCCAATCGTTCCCCTTTTCCCCTCCATCTTCCCCTCCATGATCCTCATCATTAAATAACCCCTACGTAGAGTGTGGCCCATACAATACGTTTTTCTTCTTCTCATCATCCCCATCAAGTTCATCTCTTCTCCTACCCTCAGCACCTTCTCATTCCTCACCCTGTTCATCCAATTCAACTTCTCCACTTTTATCCACAATCACATTGTCCGCGTCTCAAATCCATACGTCACCACACGAATCACTTCGCAAACCTCTTTCTTTGCTCAGTCTGGATTCTTCCAGTTGTCAACAATCCTCTCGTCCTTCCCTATTCTCCCTTTACCATGGCTATCTTGCTTTTAACTTCTTCCTTACAGTTTCCATTCTAAGTCCCCAGACCTCTCAAATATTTTAACAATCTTGCTTGTTCTAGTTGATTCCCTTCAATCGAAAGATTAACAATGCCTTCTCCCTTTCCATCTTGCTCACATTCGTCTTGCCGATGTTTTCTT
>CABFOW010001344.1:118509-132298 GCA_902141385.1 Timema californicum | reverse complement strand
ATTTTTTTATTTATTTATTAAAGATATTTAACGTGCAAATTATGAAAGGACCTACCAATTTTGTCTGGAAATATATTTTCACATACCTTTCAGGGTTCTTTTACATGCCTCAATTGACATGGGACCAACAGCCTTACTTCCCATCCGAAGGAGGTTGTGCAACGGATTTTATCGCTTAAGAAAAATCCTTTGACCCCTGCTGAGCTTGAACCCAAGAACATCGGGGCCCGAGGCGAGCACTTTACCCCAATACCACCGAAGTTGACTTGTGTAAATAAAATGTCGATATAATCAGACTAACAGTTGGGATAGAAAGAATCTGAGGCATCGTGCCATGACTAAGGTAGCGTGTATGTCAGTCAAATATTACTTAGAAATGTTCTAAAATGACGAATGTTGGTTTCCTAGGTCAGCTGCCTTTCTCATGATGACGTACGCCCTTGTGACACTTTGACAACCGCTCGTAACAAACAAGACGATTGTTGATTCGTTGAAGGTTCACTCAATTGACTCTAAGACATCGTTTGAAACAGTTGAATGAGAAACATTATTAAATGTACAGTTTGTGCCAAACGCAGGTCGTACCAAACATCGCTAAGTTGGAATAAATTACTTGTTAGATAGGTGTGATAGGTTGGGTTTTCCCCCCCAACTCATCTTACAACACTTCACTTTTAGCAAGAAAGACCATTTATAAAATATAAAATTTGTTTGTGAACAAAATTGATATTTTACAATATTGTTATTATTAGAAGGTGTTCTGTCTTATGACATGTCCATTCCTTTTGTTATTATTATTATTTAGCACCGCGTCTTACCAACCGTTCGGGTTATACGCTTTAAGTACTAATTAAGCTAATGGATTAGGGATTAGGAAGGTTAAATTAGAGGAAGTGAACCTGCATTTGTGGGGAGGAAGAGTGGAAAACTATTTAGGGAAAACCCCCCCCAGTTCACCTGACCGAGATTTGGACCTCGATCTCCCCGTCCTCAGCAGTCGGGCTCAACACGACTAGCGCGTTAGCCAACTACACCACCGAGGCGGGTACTTTTGTTATTG
Organism: Timema californicum; assembly: GCA_902141385.1. NCBI lineage: Eukaryota > Metazoa > Arthropoda > Insecta > Phasmatodea > Timematidae > Timema > Timema californicum. Next base: position 131,238 of record CABFOW010001344.1, on the reverse strand, counting down.
AACTTAGACCACCAATGCGCCAATGATCCCTCCTTCAGCTCCCAGAATCTTCTTGTTTCTTATATTTTTAGAGTTATTTTAAAGGTATTTTTGAGATATATCAAAAGTGACACCTTCACATCACATGTCTTGACGTATGAATACGTGAAAGTAGAGTCGGTAACTTTTCAGCTGTTAGATGAAGATTGGACTGTACCAATCGAAGCTATACGCGTTTTAATTATACTAATCGCTTAGTAATTAAGAAGGTAGAATTTAGAGTAAATGTATTCGCATTTGTGTGTACAATTGCTTAGTAAAAATACTCAATGTCTACATCCTAGGAGTAAAAATGAGGAGGGTAGTTTTAAAGAAAGTGCACAAATATTTTTTTTATCACTAAGCCTTACTACCCGTTCGGGTTGAACGCCAATGTACTAATTACACTAATATGTTATGGATGAGGATGGTTGAATATAGAGGTGCACTTGCGTGAAGAGTTAGTTGGAAAACATTCTCGAAAATACTCGTCTCAATACACCCGACCGCGATTCGAACCTCAAACCTCCCCGTCATCGACATTCTAGTCTATTGCGAGTGTGACGTCTTATCCCATGTGGTCATCGAAGCGGGTTGCACCTGTACTAGCATGGAAATTGTATGGGAGAACCACATTGATAAATCACATGGTGAATCCTTACTCCCTCGCCCCTCAGTGCACCCAGCCAAGATTCGAACCTTGACCTTCCCATCACCGGCATATGGCATAGACCATGTAGCCAACATCAGGGACAGGGTTTCGAATTTAATCTAAGAGGGGAGTAACGTTGCACCAATTAGATAAATACGCTCATATTAGCGTGGTGGGAGGGTGGGAAATCCACCATGATAATTTAGCGTGTTTAAAACTGCTCCACCGTGCACCCGATCAGAATCCAAACCATGACTTTCTCAACAATGGCCACAAAATGCAAACACCGACTTTAAAATATATATATATATTTTAACAAAACGTCTTACAACCTATTCAGGCTATACGCATATGTACTAATTATGCTAATGATTTAGGAATGAGGAAGGTTGAATTTATAGGAAGTGTACCCGCATTTACGTTGATGAAGCGTGGAAAACCATGTTGGAAAAACCACCCTCAATACACCTGACAAGGATTCTAACCCCGATCTCACTCTCATCGGAAGACTAGTTTATTGGAAGAGTTGATAACTTAGACCATACGGCCACCATCTATTAGCGAAGATGAAGCCAACTTATACCTATAGAGGGTGTCATATGGTCAGCACAATGAACACTGTGGCCAATAGTACCAGTTTTCTACACCGGAACCACCACTTTTTCATTCAACTGACTCCTAATTTTGTCCTCACAAAGCTGAGTCAAACCCCGTTCCAAACCCTCTGTTTCACAAAGAATTTGTAAGTGCTAGGGTTGGAACCCGGGACCTCTGTATCTGTACCCAGGACCTCTGACCACTGGACCACAGAGGCAGTTAGTTACATGATCACGTATGTGCCGCCTAGGGAGTTTATTTGGGGCGAGTGAAGGAGGTAAGTACCGAACCCCTCTCTCCGTTTTCACGTCCCATATTCAACTACCTGATCATTAGAAATAGCCAATTGATTTATTTATCTCTTTTTGCCCTTATACCCTCACTAGAGTCTATTCTCCCACCATGCCCGGTATGATACACTAGGCGGCGTGATGAAAGACGGTCTCAAATGTGATGCCTTAGCACTGAGATCCAAGAATAACCCCTACTTAAGATCATTCTTCACTTATATTTCCAAACCATTTAGGAAAAACCACCCTTATTACACCAGACCCGGATTGAACCACGATCTCCCCGTCATCAGCAGTATAATCCAGGGATGACAAATCTATGGCTCGCGATTGGGTGGCACACTAAAATTAAAAATAAACATTAAATAAAACTTTTCCCAACGTGATATACATTTTTGAAGTCAATAATATTTTTGCAGCCATGTCATTCAATGTCATGTCAAAATTAACTTTGTTAAGTCAACAGTTTAGAAAACGTCTTGGCTCGTGCTTAAGGTAGGGTGAAATGGGACTCAAGAAAAGGCAACATATTTTTCAATTCTTAAAGCAACACTTTTTTTTGTTCAAATCAAATCAAATACGTCTCCAGTAGAAACCTAAAGTTTAATTTTCTTCACATTTTTACCTTTGCATTTCTAGAATATTTGTCAAGGGTGTCCTGGAATTTAATAACAAGCTTTTCTCTTCATTTAAAAGTAGGCGACCTGGTGGTCTAGGGGTAAGGTGTCAGACTTCTGTGCTGGCGGCCAGGGTTCAATCGCCGGTCCCGGCACGAATTTATCTGATTTCCAAACCCTTCCTTCATCTCTGACAAGATGTGTATTAATCACGCCTTGTGAATGGGAGGAATGCCAGGCCTCCACCGTGGTTCGGATTCCACGTTAAACTGTAGGTCCTCCATTTCATCTCACAATCACCCTACCATTACATATTAGCGTAAGTGCGTATAACCCGAACGGGTAGTAAGACGCGGTGCTAATAATAATAATAATAATAATAATAATAATAAAAGTTTGTCGTCTAATTCCGCTGTGCTCATGACAGATATTCAATAACTGGTGATTTCATCATGTGAATAAAATTAAACTCTATGTTTCTACTGGAGAAATACTTGATTTATTTTATATAAAAAAAGTTTTGCTCTAAAAACCGCAAAAGTACTGTTCTTTACTCGCATCGCCTACCATTCCACCTTAAGGGCATCGTGTTTGCTATTGAAAATAAATTATAAAACGAGCATAAATATATTGGCCGAAAAAATAGATGTTTTAAAATAATATGGAAAAGATTATGTATGTTTTTTAAGTTTAACATAGTTACATATTATCCATTTATCACCTTTTTCTCCCACTGAAGGTGTTACTTTCAATGTTTAAATTTAAGTTAGAAAATAATCTTGTTTAAGACACACAATTTTACAATTTAGTAAATGTATCTTCTTTAAAATGTAGGCATTATTAAAATATTTACAACTTGATTTGAGTCATTCATTACATTTCATAATATTTATCAATTTAAAAAAACTCGTTAAAAACAATAAGAGGTGGCAGACTAGTTTAAAAGGTATCTAGACCATAAGTGGAACCCTGATAGGAAAAGTTCGCCATCCCAGGTCTATTCTATTGTGAGAACAGTGCCTTAGACCATACGACCACCAAAGTGGGTTGGTAAAATATTAAATACCTATTATATTACTAATAAATATTTGTCATCATCCTAAAATTTGGGGCTAAATTTTTCTCTTGATTTAAAATATCTTTAATCAAATTACACCATGTTCATGACCATTATTAAAGAACTGTTGAGATTACTATATATATAAAACATTAAAATAACCATATTTAACTAAGCAAATTTTTATTTATTCTGGCCAAAACAATTTTGATGGATTAAATAGCACATCTATTATATTTGATAATTACGGTTATAGCCCCTTTTAAATATCATATTTTTTGTATTGAAAAAATACACCTGGACGTGGGAATGGAGCCCGGGACCTTTGGTTTAGTATGTCCCCCCCTATGGCGGCGAGAAAATTTATTAAATTGAAAGGCGCTTTTGAAGACAATCCTTGTCTCCTCAAAATAAGATACAGCAATATTTAAAAAATAATCAAACTTATAATATTAAACAACCACAGAAGCTCAGAGGAGGTGATTGCCCCCCGGTCTTCACCTGCGGGCGCCCTTGGCTTTGACCACTAAGCTATCTGTTATGATATGTGCATTCGCACAGTTGTCTGTACAATTGGTAGCAAAAAGCCCTCGCGAGTCGAAGGTGGCTTACTTTTTCTGATAGCTCATGGGCATGATATTAATTGATCACTCATATGTATATGACGATTTACGCACGTCTATCACAGACTTTGCCTTAAAATATGAGTGAAGAATGGCCCTGGCCATGGAAAGATTCCTGAATAGCTTGGTGGTTAGAGTATTGGCGTACTGAACCCCAGGTTTGATCCCCATATCCAAGTGTCATATTTCAATAATTATTTAAAGAATAAAAAACAATCTTGATATAATAACTCCTTAACTCCCGTTTACTTCCATATCATCTTAACTGTAGATTAAGATATAAACATAGTTGGTACAACCATTTAAGTTGTCGGTTAAGGAATTTAACTGTGTGTCCTAATAATATCAGTAAGGCTTATCAAGTTTCTCACATTCTTTTAAACTAATGGGCCATTTGTTTGATTGACATTGCGAATTTTACCCCCTCCCACCCTCCGGTTCTATGTTTTGTTTTTCTTTCAGTATCTTGCTAAATGCAGTTTTCACTGAACAAGTTCTCTATTGAGATGTATTCTTAAAATAAAAATAAAATGGGGGAGGGAAGGGGGGTCTGTAGTTTTTTTTCACCGCACAAGGATAGTAAGAGAGCATTAATTTATTTCTTGTGATGACTCGGTTTGGCTCCTCCGAGAGTCATCCACTAATTGTCCCAGACCTCGCCTCCTCAGCCTTGCGTTAGGGCAGAGTATCTTGGAGTGGTTTATATTGGCGACTCCGGAGTGGACAGCTCTTCAGTTGTCTTGGTGATCGTTGGCTGCCCGCCGGCCCCGTCAGTACTATCTTCCTATAACTGGGCTTGTTACTCTTATTACTATTATTTACGTGAATGCCTATTCGGCTCAATAGAAAACGAAAAGAAGTGTCTGACCGCGTTTTGTGGTAATTATAAGTGTTTTTTCTAAAAAAAAAAATATTGTTAAAATATTATTGTGTAACTAAAGAGGGGTTGAATAATTTTTTTTTTAATTTGAATTTTAAATTCTCTTTTCAATCTCGAATCAAAATTCAAATCTTCGAATCGTTAAAAATTGTTCCTTTTATTTTACTTATAAATATTTAAAATTGTTGTTTAGTGTGGGCATGTAGGGGATGCGAGAAAAGGTCAATACTTTTGCGGATTTTACATAAAAAAAGTTTTGGTCAAATATATCAATACTATTACTTCAGTTTAATTTTCTTCGCATGGTGATATCAACAGATGTGAAATATCTGTCAAGGATGTCCTGGAATTTAATGAGAATTTTTTTCTCTTCATTTAAAAAGTTCCTCGTCTAATGCTGCTATGCTCATGACAAATATGCAACAGCTGTTGGCATTAATATGGGAATAAAATTAAAGTCTATGTTTTTACTTAAGCAATATTATATTTATTTTGCCAAAAAAAAAGTAATGCTATAAAAACTGCAAATCACTGACCTTGGCTCGCGTTTCCTACATCCTCACCTTATCACCACTGACAAATGACATTTTGTTTTTCATGTCTTTTACATCATAAACAACAAAGATAAATTTTTTTTAGTAAATTATATTAATACAATTTTGTCCTTTTTTTATATATTGCTACCCTCCAAAATACACAGGTCGAAATAATTTATTTAACCTTATCGCTTTAATAATTATTTGAAGCCAAGGTTTTCATAATAATTATTGAATTAGAGATACTTTTTTTAGATGTTTACTAATCTCAAATACCATATGAATCGAGGATTTGAACGATCTCTTTCTCTTTTTAATATTATTTTTAATGTAAACATTTATGTGAGTTTTTTAAAAATGTATTCACGTTTCTTTTAACTTGAAGTATATGTATAATATAATAAATTAATATGTAGCTGCATTTTTTAAAGGAATTAGTGAATATTATTAATTCATTAATACATCAAACATCAAAATAATCAAAAGTTGAGTCCAAACAGTTTTAGGTAATAATAAAATGCCGGTAGGAAAGACCGTATCTGAAAGCTATAACTGTTACTAAAACTATTTTCATCTATTCATACGCCAATAAATATTATTTTCAGCTCTCAATCTTGATTGATACTCTTAATAACCATAAAGTAACCCTAATTTAGTAGAATGTGTCCAACATTGCCCGCAAAATGTCTTCTAAAATAATCTTATCGTACGTAATCACGTGATATAACTTAAAAAGTAATTAGCGTATAACCCGAACGGGTAGTAAGACGCGGTGCTAAATATTATTATTACTAAACAAGTAATTTAAAATTTATAAATATTTAGTTTCTATGTTTCAGAGGAGATAAAATTTACTAAAAAGCACATAGAAATTTTTGATAAATTCGCGATTATAGAAACTAAAACATACGAACATATAATATATTAACGTTTCAAAAATAAACATAATCTTAAAATTTTGTTTGGTCTTCCAAGAACGCTGTTTTTATTTTTTTTATGAGATTTACTTTTTAACTAACGCTATACATTTCTGATGTATATTTTCATTTCAATTTGATTATATTTATAAAATACAAACAATAACTACACTGAATATTTTGAAAATATATCAAATTAATTTACTCCTGGTTCTACATGTACAGTAAATACTATATTAATGCTTCTTATCATCTCTATTAATTTGTAATCTTTTCTAAATTATTGCTAATCATTCCCAGTGTCGGCACAAGCCGTCCATGCAACCCAGGCAGTACCAAAAAATGTGCACACCCTCTCACAATAACAAAAAAGTATTATGATTTTGTAGATTATACTTTGAAATAAATTTATTGAAAAATACAATTTTTTTTAAATTTTTATATCTCTTTATTTGGGTTAAAAAGAATTGACAATACACCAATAAGTAATTTATAATCTACCAATGAGAATTTTTCTAAATAAAACTTTTATTTACATTATTTAATCACTGTATCCCATCTTAGATTTATAATGTTTTGCTTTGCTTTCAGCAAAAGTTTGAATTAAATCGGAGAGATCTAGAAATTCTAAGATGTCATTTTCTATCGAGGTCATTGCCAAAGATATTAGACAATCTTGAGTCATTGTTTAGTGTATGTAAATATATTTTATATAATTTTAAGAGAATATGATATAATCATATATGAATGTCAGTTATATAAATATAAATTTTTCTCTCGAAAACCTAAACTTAACTCTCTTAAAATAGTTATATAGTTTGAGTGATTTTTAACCGATATTGTTTGTTTATTAAATATAATGGATTTTTTCACTGCACAAAATAGAAATTAGTACGAAATTAATCGATCATAAATTAATTCAAAGTAATACATCGGTAAACACAAGAGACGACAACTTTGTTAAAATTTCAGCTCAAAATACAGAGGATCGCCATTACATTTCATGTCTATTACATCGCGTGTCCATTATATCGCGTTTTTGGTACAAATAGATTGCAGGTCCATCACGTCGCATTGCCCCCCACCTCTCTACACAAAGCTAGCTCTAATCTGACGTACAACCAATAGGAATGAAGGGCCGTATATATTATGTACAATTACATTGCGTTACAAATACATAGCGTTTTGCTAGGATAGCGTGCCTGACTCTCACCTCTGAGTCTCACTTTGAAGATGGGGCTAGTTGAAAGAATAGTGTAACTTAAACAAAACTTAAATAAACTTCACCATAACCGAGATGCCTAGGCAACTTGTAGATCACATGACTTGGCGTATGAATATGTTATTATATCAATAGTTTTGTTTTTTATGCTTTATTGTATGTGTACAATATTAACAACAAGTTTAAACCTCTTTTTTTTAAATCACGGCGTCTTACTACCTATTCCGACTGTACACACATTATGATAATAATTACTATAATGCGTTTGAGATGAGGAAGGAAGCATTTTATAGGTAATGTACCGGCATTTTCGTAGGAGGAGAGTGGGAAACCATTTAGGAAAAAATCCCTTAGTAGACCCGACGGGGATTCAAGCCCCGATCTACCAGCCTTTGGCAGTCCCCTTTGAAAATAAAACGTAAGCTAATATTCAATTATTACAGACTTACTTTTTTTTTATGACAATTTTCAATATAATGTAGACTTACTTGCATCTCTATCAATAATGACTAGCTCGGGTAATCTACAGTCCAATTTGAATAGGATAGAACCTTTTCGGCCGTTATAAAATTTACTAAAACAATTTTCATGTATTTTTACTAAAGCTAATTGGTCAAAAATGGTCACCTTTGATAGATAATATTAATATTATATTTACAAATGAATTAATATCAAAAATAAAGTAAAATATTATCACTGTCAACTACCAAATAAGTTTATATTTTCTAAACGCTTCATCCTAACAGAATCGTACTATATAGGAGGGCGTAGTATTATTCGATTTAGCTACGCTTACGTCTAAAAAAAATGGAACCTCTCTTGAAAATAATATACAAAAACAAACTATAAACATTTAAAAACTGTATACTAAGCCAAATCGCTTAAGAAACGAGTTTAAGTATGGGACAGTATTTATATAAACAAATTGAATAATTCCTTTAGTACGCGCATATTTTTATAGTTACTTTCAAGCCTCGATTTCCCTGTCAAGAACGGCTGATTCCAATACGATTCTAACTTCTTAGACCATATTACCTCCGGTCGTACGCCTTGAGGATACGATGTTTAAAACCGTCCCGAAGGTGTTATTAATAATTTTTTCGTTTTGTTTTTGTATTTATTCTCTAATCTTCTAAGCCAGTTTTCTGGAGTCTTATACAATTCACAACTTGCAAAATTCTAAGTATGATTTAAAACTACTTTAAATCGTTCTTTGACATCATCTGTTAGAAGGGACTTAACTACAAGCCCTTAAAAAATAGGACCATGCCCAAAATAAATTTCCCCCATTTTTGGTAGGATATTTATTAAAATAACAATCTTACTTTGTGAATCATGAACATAACTACAGGACTTCTAAATAAAAGATGTGACAAGAGAAATAATGTTACATCTCTCTCTCACACACACACACACACACATACACACACACACACACACATATATTCAAATGTATTTCCTAAAATTCGCCTTCATCAGCTCTGGCTGAATATTTGAAGTTTTTTATAGTCATTATTAACACTAGGACGTACGAAATTAAAACTATTAGATCTGTAGATTAGAAGTGGTTATTGGGCTTGATGTGATTGTATGTGATTGTATGAATATGGAATTTGAAGTTCATTGAGTCTAACTTTTACTAGCCATCCCCCCTTGTGCCCCCCGTCTCCCACTCCCTCTATATTTTGTAGAACATTATTTTATGGTAACATTAGTTTTCAGGCTCCATTTTTTTTCTTTCTCTTTATGTGAGTAGATTTACACATTAAGTCGGAAACTTTGTTCTGACAAGTTAAGGGACCTTTAAAGCGGGAGTGTATGAATGCGTGTTAAGAACAGTTTTTTGGCAGTTTTTATAGAAAAAAAATTGCAAAATAAATCATATTAGTGATAAATAATTTAATGTTCTTTTGACGACCTCTGTGGTCTTTGGGTAAAGTGCTCACCTCAGGGCCCGATGTTTATGGGTTCAAGTCCAGCCGGGATTGACGGATTTTTCTTGAGTGATAAAAATCCGTAGCACAACTTCCTTCGGAGGGGAAGTAAAGCCATCGTTCCCAAGCTGATTGTGGCAGGTAAATGAACCCTGAAAGACACGTGAAAATACCTTTCCCGGCAAAATTGGTATGCCCTTTCACTCTTGATATTAGAAATTCTTTCATGCGGATATAATTATTTAGTTCATAAAGTGCACGTTAAATATCCCCAAAAGATAATTAAAAAAATATTTTTATTTACATATAAATCTCATTAGATGTTGAATATCTGTCAAAGGTGTCCTGTAATTTGTTGACACTTTTTCTCGTCATTTGAAAAGTTTATCATCCGATGCCGCTATGCTCATGACAAATATTTAAGAATAGTTGATACCACCATGTGAATAAAATTAAACTATGTCTATACTGGAGCAAATTCTTTATTTAGGCCAAAAATATGTTTTGCTAAAAAAAAAACTGCAACAATTCTGCCCTCAGCTCACGTTTTATACATCCCCGTCCAAGGTCGATGTTCCCCTCCCCACCCTTACACCTTTTGACGTGAATACGTCTTTAAATTTGCTACCATACGGGGGCAATCCAAAAAACCTAATGATAACAAAATCGGGGGGCACAGTTTGGCGTTGTAGTTTCGAATCTATCCTCTGCATCCAAAATTAAATTATACCACTGGATAGCTAAAGGATCAAAGAATGCATTACGATACATGAGAACAGTGACGCATCGCGCGCGGTGGAGGGGGAAGCGCCGCCATTTTGAGGTTATTTTTCTGCGTATCGAGATTGGCAATTAGTATAACTTTTTAAGATGGAACTGTGTGGGTGAGAGAAAGATAGTCTCATGTGAAATATTTTATTTATCATGACTATACCATGTCAACACTTCTCCCCCCCACCCTCAACCGCCATTGTGGTTTCCAATCCCAATGTCAATTAGTCACAAATGACACTCCACTCGTTATCAATTTGTTTGCGCGCTAGTCTTTCAACAGGACAAAGCCCCGGGAATATTTGGGGTTTATTGTCGTGCTGTCCGCGTCAATCGCGTTGTGAATTGAAGAGATTTCTTATAGAGCGGCTATGGAGCGAAGTGGCCATGGTTTGATGTAAGAATGAGCCTGAAATGTCTCGTTGACCAACGATTGTGATGAAGATTTACATATTTTCTACGAAGAGTATTCTTGAGCATTTCACGGATAACTCCTAGCTTAGGTAATACAGCTCGAACCAGACGTTGCATCGGGGTGAGGTTTTCTTTAATTAACTTTAAAACAAAACATTAGAATTTAAACCAGTGAAAAAATTTTACTGATTTTTAAAAAATACAATAAAAAATTAGTCGATTGTGATGAAGATTTACATATTTTCTACGAAGAATATTCTTGAGCATTTCACGGATAACTCCTAGCTTAGGTAATACAGCTCGAACCAGACATTGCATCGGGGTGAGGTTTTTTTGGATTAACTTTTTTAAAAAAACATTAGAATTTAAAACCAGTAAAACAGCTTTACTGATTTTTTAAAAAAAAATACAATAAAAAATGAGTATATAATTATTTAAAATTTTAAAAAAACTATCAAACTGATCCTAATTTTGCTGTTGTCAAATTAAGTAAATTGCACTTAAATAAGTTTTCTGTTTCGAACGTGTATCTTGCATCTAATTTACCCGTTAATCGGACGTGAGATGAACTCTTAAGTATTTATTTTCCAGATTTATCTAGTTTTTCTGTACACCCGTTTGAACTATTCGTATATTTATAACGATGGAGCAGGAGTGAGAAAAGTTGAAAGCATGATAAATATACCCACCTTTACGTGGAGGCACTGTCGAAAACCATTCAGAAAAACACATATCTAGTACACCCAACCAGGATTTGAACCCTGATTTCCTCACCATCAGTAATCCAATATAATACGAGAATGATGCCTTAGACTATGCAACTATCTAAGCGGGTGAGCTTATATTTTGTAAAAAAATAATTAAATCTTTAAAATTAAATAATAATAATAATAATAATAATAATAATAATGGATGACATTCATATAAAAGGAATTATAGCTTTGATAATATAATATTTGGCCACTGTTTGTTCCAAACTATATCGAATTCATTTCTTTAAGGTGGGGATGTAAGGAACGTGGAATAAGAGCAGTGTTTTTGCAATTTTTATATAAAAACTTTTCTTGGTCCAAAAAAGAATTAAATATTGCTTCAGTAGAAACCTAGAGTTTAATTTTCTTCACATGGTGATATCAACAGTTGTTGAATGTCTGTCATAGGTGTATTGGAATTTAATGACAACTTATTCTCTTCATTTAAAAGTTTGTCATCTAATTTTTCTATGCTCATGACAGATATTTAAAAACGGGTGATTTCACCATGTGAAGAAAATTAAGCTCTAGGTTCATACTGGAACACATATTCTCTTTATTTTGGCCAAAAAAGGTTTTGCTATATTATAAGAACTACAAAAACTGCCATTTTCTCGCTTTCCCTACATTTTTACAGTAATATTTCAAAATGATTATGTTTAGTTGATAAATATAGATCATACTAGAATTTAAAAAAAACCATACAAATTAAAATTGAAATTATCGACCAATCGAGCTTATTAGAAAACCCCAAGCCATAAGTAAGCCACGTTAGTTTGTCCTTTTTCTTATCTTCATTTGAGCAACTATGGGAAACTCTTGAAGACAGATTCAAACCAGAATTATTATGCAACACTGACTAACATACGGTAGTTTAATTTAGCCTTTGGTTTTGCTGGAAAAACTTGATTTATAAACAGCAGGAGACTTTAGGGATGTAGTAGGGAAAGAAAAGTATTGAGACTATCCAGTTTTCATAAGAAGTGCCGTTTAGAATAAACAAGCATATTTGGTTACGGCCAAAATTGATAACGTGTCACTATAGGATCAGTGTTATTTTATAGGTATTGACAATATCCATCAAACGTGACAGTTGTAGATCACATTACTCGACTTAAAGAGTACGTGAAAGTAGATTTCCTAGCTTTTAGATAAGGCTCTTCCGACTAAGATTCGACTATAGTATTAGGTATCGGTATCAAAAGAATAAGCAGAATATCTATACGAAAATAATGTTTTTTGTTGTTTTTGTGTACAAATGTTGATGTGTTTTTCTTTATTTTCTTAGTATTTTTGTACTAAAACAATTATTTTTAAAACTATGGTAGAATTTTGGTCAATTGTCAATTTTACTGCCTATATTTGTCTCGCTCATTTCCGCATCAAGTTGCGGTAACTTATGATCTTATCATAGTTATAATAGATAGCATATAAATACATGTTTTCATT